>LBNU01027393.1:9806-24499 GCA_014162995.1 Artemisia annua | reverse complement strand
TTCATCCTCTCTATGGAAAACAAGATAATCTCCATCTTCTTTTGATTCCACAACTTCCAATGCAGAAATCTTAGACTTTGTATCAGCAACTTCTTTTGACTTTGGATGCTCAAAATCAACAACTCTTAAATAATTCCTTAGCTCATCAACTGTATCTGTTCTTAATTCAATCGTATCCTTGAACTTCTTTGATGGCTGTTCTTTAGTTGTTGTTCTTTTTCTTTTATTTCTTGCATCCAACATCTGTTTTGCCTCATCAGTATCAAAACCAACAATGCTATCAACTTGCTTTTGATAAGATTCTCTGACAGCATCATACAAGTCTTTCACCTCTTGATACTTTAATTTCTGTAAGCCTTTGTATCCATGACCCTTTAGATAACTCATCATTGCATACCTTTCTTTAGCAATGCCCTGTGATTTTCTTGGTCCAATAACTCTTTCTTTAACAATAGGCTTCTCTGATCTCTCCACTTCAGCATTTAACTCAGCCTGAAACTTTCTAGTAGCTTCTTCATTTTTAGCAACTTCAATTGCTCTTAAGTCTGCTAAAGTCAGCTTCTTCTTCTTTTTCTTTTCAACTAAAATCCCTTTACCTTTATCTTTAGGATTTATCTCTTGAGTAGGCACAGAAGAAGGTGGTTGAGATTGTTCCACTCCAGGAATGGTAATCCCTCTTGGTCTAGATATGTTCAGCATAATGTCAACAATAGTCTCATCATCACTGTCAGTATGTTTCCTAATCTCTTCTTCTTGTTGAACTGGATTAGAAGGACCAACATCTTCTGGAATTTGATTTGAAGGACAAACATCTTCCTCAAAGTCCAATGTTCTTGGTGTAATTAAATATTGCCTTACAGTACCTTGATGAGCAGTACCTTGAGCAACAGCACTATCAGCACCAGTACCTTCTAAATCAACTTCTTTAGTATCACCACTCTTTACTTCAACAGCAACATCTTCAAGATTGATTTGCTCTGTTTCATCACTTTTCCTCTCAGCAGTATCTTGATGAACAGTATCTTCAACAAGTGGTGTAACTGTATCATCATAATGAACATCTTCATTCAAATTCTCTTCAGGTTCAGCATCTAAATCTTTATTAAATTCAACATCTTCATTCAGATTTTCATCATCCAAATTCCTCCCCAATGTGAATGAAGACTGCTTCTTGAGCTTCCTTATCTTAAGCTTAGAAACCTTCTTAGATTTCTGACCACTCTTCTTCTGTAATTTCACCCACAATCTGTGATGTTGAACTAGTGACCATACAAAGCTCTTCAATCTCTTGAACTTATTCGGCAACTTCAACATTGCCGCAGCTTGAACATCATAAGCTCTCTTCAACCTCCTTAATTCTCTAGTTAAGGCATAGTTATCCAGCACTCCCTCATTAGCAGTGTCCTGCTCATCAGCCATTACTCCCTCATCTCCTCCAGATGTTTGAGACCCATCTGTGGAAGTATAATCATTGGGAGATGGTGGTTGATTCTCACCATGGTCTGAATCTTCATTGGCAGCACCATCCAAAGAAGCAGTACTTTCCCTTAGAGCAGTATGTTGAGAAGATTCATGAACTGGTGATGAAGCAGCATGTTGAGAAGCATCTCCTCCCCATGAATGTGACTGCTCAGTATGTTGAGAAACATCTTGAGCTTGGGATGGAGTGGAAGCAGAGTCAGAATGTTCAGTAGCACGATCTGAATCATCTTGAGCAGCATCTCTAACAGCTTGTGCCACTTCTAAAATATGTGTAGTTAAAGGAGTGTTTTTCCCAGAAAACTTTGCACTCTTGGTAGCCATGAAGGTAAACACCTTGTCAGGAAGAGCTATAGATGGCAAAAAGTTTGGAGGTTTTGGAACACCCTCAAGCTGTTTGTTCAAAAATAATTGAACAAACCTGGGATACATCAAAAATGGTGAACCATTCTTGATATGTTTATGCATACCATCAAGAATCATGAAAGAGAAGTTAAATGGTTGATTGGTAGCTAATCCCACTAACGCAGAGGCTATGGTTTGACTAAACTCATTCCAAGCAGTACATTTGTTACTTAGCCAATGGAGTAAAACATGAATGAGATACTTCCAATGTGGACTGAATAAGGGTTTCTGAAAAGTAAGCATAGTAAGAGAACCCTCCTACCCAATATCTCTTAGTGTATCCCAAAGTACTTGTTTATCAAACTTAACAGTACCTTCTTCATCATGAAACAGAAGATCTGCTCTAATAGTAGCCTCAGTAATCCTAATATTCCTCCCAACAACTTTAGCCGTAATGAATGATATATCAGGTTCTTCCCAACCCGATGTAGCAGTAGCCCAAAATTCTTAAATCCATTGCCCAATGATGTCCGTATTGACCAATAAAGAGTAATTGATTGAAGACCCAGTTAAGAAATCAATCACAGCATGAAAATCAAGATTCGATTATGTCTTATCCAAATTAGCAATCATATTATGCTTACTACAAGTTGAACGAGCCATTTGTGAGTGGTAGAAGAATAAATTGTACGGCGAAGGTAAATTGATGATTAAAATGGTGGTGTAAGTATGAATGAATGGGTAAGTAGAAAAGTGAGAGTAAAAGGCGGTAGGGTTAGTTATATATGGATAAGATATAAAAAATCAAATCCCATTTAATACATATACCGTTATTTTGGCATGTATCCCTTCCATAACGAAGTATTTTACCATTACCTCGTATTTTTGACCATTGGAATAGTACTTTTCCACGTAGCAGTACTTTACACGTCAACAGTACCCTTCAAAGCAGTACTTTCCCAAAGCAGTACTTTCAGCTAAAGTTGAAAGCAGTACTTTCCCATTATCTTTACCACAGCATCAATAGCATTGTATTGCCTCCCCTCAAACAATGCATAGGACTAAATGAAGTCCTCCCCTCAAACGTAGCTTAATAATTAATCATACTAATACTTACCACCAAATGTTTGAACCTTGAAACATCAAATCCTTTGGTAAGTAGATCAGCTACATTGTCATCTGTGTGAACCTTGACAACATTAATGAGTCTATGCTCATAAGAATCACGAATAAAATGATGCCTAATCTGAATATGCTTGGTCTTGGAATGATAGACAGGATTCTTCACAATGCAAATTGTACTCTCATTATCAATGTTGATAGGAGTATTCTTGAAATTGAATCCATAATCCAAGAGTTGATTCTGCATCCATAGTGATTGTCCACAACAAATTGCAGTAGCAACATATTCTGCTTCAGTGGATGAGGTTGCAGCAATAGTTTGTTTCTTACATTGCCATGAAACTAGTCTTCTTCCAAGATATTAGTATCCTCCTGTGGTGGATCTTCTATCATAATTATCCCCTGCATAATTACTATCTGAAAAAGCTTCCAAGTGAAAAGGTGAATCCTTAGGGTACCACAATCCTAACTTAGGTTGGTGCTTGAGATAACTAAAAATCCTCTTGACTGCATTCATATGAGAGACCTTAGGTGTGACCTGATATCTTGCACATAAGCATATAACAAACATAATGTCAGGTCTAGATGCAGTTAAGTACATAAAAAAACCAATCATTGATCTGTAAAGCTTAACATCCACAGCTGCTCCATCTTCATCTTTTCCTAATGAGTTTGAAGCTTTAATGGGTGTGGTGACTGGCTTCATAGTACCTAAGTTAAACTTTTTAAGAATGTCAGAGACATACTTATCTTGACTGATGAAAATTCCAGTACTTGATTGTTTAACTTGAAGTCCCAAAAAGAAAGTTAATTCACCCATGGAACTCATTTGAAACTCATTTTGCATAAGCAGCTCAAATTCCTTAACCATAGACTATTTTGTTGCTCCAAAAATAATATCATCCACATATACTTGAACAAGCATAATATCCTTTTTATCTCTTTTGATAAACAAATTCTTATCAATTGCACCTCTCCTGTAACCATGTTGCAATAGAAAAGTGGAGAGTCTTTCATACCAAGCTCTGGGAGCTTGATGAAGGCCATACAGTGCCTTGACAACTTTGTAGACTTTGTTTGGATGTTCAGGATCCTCAAAACTAGGAGGTTGTTTAACATAGACTTCCTCTGTAATTTTGCCATAAAGAAAAGCACTTTTAACATCCATTTGATAAAATAGGAAAGCCCATATAAGAAGAAAAAGCAAGAAATAATCTTATTACTTCAATCCTTGCAACAGGAGCAAAAACTTCATCATAGTCCACTCCTTCTTCTTGTCTATATCCTTGTGCAACCAATCTTGCTTTGTTCTTAATGACATTGACTCTTTCATCTCTTTTAACTCTGAAAACCCATCTTGTACCAATCACTTTCTTTCCATCTGGTAATTCACATAATACCCAAACATCTTGAATTTTGAATTGAAGAAGTTCTTCTTGCATGGCTTCAACCCAACTCTCTTTAGCTAATGCTTGAGCTATTGTCTTGGGTTCTTCTTGAGAGATAAAGCAAGCAAATAGGCATGTCTAAAGATTCTTATGATTCATCCTGTTTTGTTTATAAACAAAGCTAAGTAAAGCACTATGTTGCTTAGAGAGACCTTTAGCTTTTGTTCTTGTGTTTACACCTGAACTCTGAGGTCCAATGATTTGGCTTATGATGAGTGCGCAAACACTCATCATTTTTGGTCAAATCTGAAACGCAAAACATTTGAAAACACGCAAAAATGCATCAAAATGATAAAAATACCCAAGGATCGTGTTTTATGTGTCTTAAATGCAAAATGTTTAAAAACAAATGAAAAACGAACAAAGTTTGCATAATTGGCAGTTTCAGTCCCCCAACTTTCAAAAATTGGCAAAATTAGTCCCTAGAATTCAAAAACGTGGAATTTTATCATTCAAGGTCCCTGGAATGTTTTTAAGTTGTCAATTTTGGTCCTTGAATGAATTTTTGGGTAATTGGCAAAACAGGTCCCTGAACTTTGAAATTTGGCAAAAATGGTCCTTGGGTATTTTAAAAATGGAAAATGGAAATTTTGGTTCTTGTGTTATTGATATATGGCAACAATGGTCCTCATGATCACTTTTGGGAAATTACAGTTCCAGCCCCTCAATTTCAGAATGTGGCAAATATGGTCCTTGTGTTTTCTATAAACCAAATAAACCCTTCCTTTATTCAAAACCCAATACCACCCAGCCCAACTTTCCACCCTTATAACTCCTAGCCCATTTCACCACCTGTGGCCCATAACCCTTTATAATATATCTCCCACGTTTATTAAACCCTTTTTCCCCCAGTCAAACGAATTGACCTTCTTCTTCCTCCCACCCCACGTGAAAAGCTAAGCCAGTACCTCTCCACCATCCCTCCACCTCAATTCCACCTCACCATGTCCCCCTAACCTTAGATACCAGCCAAATTGCATTAATTAACCTAAAATCCCTCCAAGCAATCCCAACTGCCATTTTGACAATTTGGCGCCAAAAGTAAATTTGAAGGCTAGGATTTATTGGAGTGATCCAATGGCTGGAAATGGAGGTGGGAAAGTCCAAGAAACCCTAATGGTCACCTATAAGAAGAAAACGATGGAAGGAGCAGTGATGAGTAGTTTTTTAGCTTAATTTCTTAAATCGTTTTTAGAAATTCTTACTTTTCCATTGTAATTTTAGTTAACTAGTAATGTATTAGTGTTGTTATTGTGCTTTGAATTCAATCTCATCAATCAATTTAAGCTTTTAAGCAAAATTCAGTTTATGCTTGTATTTTTTACATTAAAATCTCAATCTGATCTCATGATGTTTATAAGTATTGTTATGGACTGAATAGGCCATATAAGTTCCTTATATAGCTTTCTGAAGCTATTAGCAACTTTAAAACTCAGTGTAGAATCAAAAAGCAAAAATACAAAAAAAAAAATCAAGAAAATACAAGAAAAATAAAAAAAAATCAGAAGAAGAAGTTGCAGCAGCTGCAATGGTAATGGAGTTTGGTTTAGTACTCATGGGAGTGTTAGGATTATGACTTTGAATCTGGTTCTCAGTTGTTCACCAGCTTTGGATGGCAAGTGTGACAACTGGTAAATTTGGGTGACTTTTAAAAACTTCCGCATTACTATTTTTATAAACCCGAGCATTGAAGTAAAATGATTTTGAGTAATTTTGAGAAATTTGGATTGGAAAGTTGAATATATATCAAACGTTTATCGTTTTGAGTAATAATTAGGCTATTTGAGTACTTCGCGTTAGGCACTATTTGACTTTGGCACTAGAAATCCTAATGAAACGTATTTTTGGACAAGTAACGATTGAGAATCTTTTGACATAAAAATTCACTTAGTTTACCCGAGTCGTAAAAATATGTTTTTAATTGGGTCTATTATTTAAAAGAACTTTTGGAAATATATTGGGGAATTTATTGTAAAACACGTGGTGTGTACTTAAAAACGAATTTGGTGGCTACCGGCTAGACTTATGAACTCAAAAATATGTTTTGGGGTAAGTTTGAGAAAAATAAAAGTTTTGGGCTCCCTAGTTCAACTAAACTCTAAAACTAACAACTAAGGGGACCATTTTTGCCAATTGCTCAAACTTATAACCACATAAACACCCCTAATTCATTTTATAACAAAAACAAAACCCTATTCCCTTCTCCTTCTTCTTCTTGCGCCGGCCACACACACAACACACACACACACTCATATTCTTGATCATCCAAGTTCAAAAACATAATCCCCATCCATTTCCAATCATTCCTATATAATTTTTATACATCAAAACGACCCAAAACCCTAAAACCCATTTAAATTCGTGGGGTTTACTAGTGTTTTCATCACTTTTGTTGTTGAAATCTTGTTTGGTTTGAAGAAAAGGTAAAGTGGTAAGTATTTCTTGAAGGTTTGACTTTGTTACAAGTCAAACCCACGAATTCTTGTAAAGTTTGGGTAAAACTAAGTGGGTTTTGATGTTTTAATACGTTTTGGTTAATAAAAACATAAGAGAAACAAGTTTGGTATCGTTTAGAAGTGATTTGGATTCGGATTCGTGGTCAAACCGTGGGTTTGACCCACGACCCATTGTTGTTTTTGGGTTTTTGACCCATTTTGATGATATTGGTTGTTGTAGTATGTTCCTAGCATGATTTGGTAATGATTTGGTAGTGTTTGGAACAAGATTGGTAAGTTTAGGGAGTGTTTGGTTGTGAAGTCGAGCACCTAAGGCCCTAGGCCGAAGGTTTTGGCTCGCTACCCAAGGTAGCCGTGGCCTAGTGGGCACGGGTTAGTCCTTGTGGTCATTTTGTGGTTATTTACTTGGTACGTGTATGATTTAGTAGCTCGTTTTGGCGCGTTATGCGAATTTGTGACGAATATGGTAATATGTAGAATTGTGTCGGGATATACACTTGAAAGTGGTAAAATGGTTAAGTTGTCGGAAAACATTGGTAAAACGTGGAATATTGTGACTAGTATGCTTGTGGTATATGTTTATGTGTATTACGTGAATTATGTGAAACATTGAGGTAAATGGGAGTAATACGTATATTTGGTAACGGAAAATATAGTTTTATGTGAAAACGAGTATTTTGTGGTTATGTGTATTATTTTGGTGAAATACGTGACTAAGTGTATATATATTCACTTGTAACTAACGTTTGTTTCCTTGTGTTTGGATCGAATTTCCGGAGTTATAAGGTTGAATACTTTTAGTGGAACGGAGATAGGATTAGAACGAGTGTCGTAGACGACCTCGAATTGATTGGTGTTTGGAGTATTATTGGACATCGGGACTTATATATTTTGTGTGATTATTGTTTGTGCATGTTGAGGTCATCTTGACTTTTTAGTCTTGATTGACTTTGACGATGCCGATTTCATTTGGACATTGGACTTTGAGTAGTTATGTGGACGAGAGGTCATGACTCGGACACGTGGACTTGAATATGTAATGATTCGTTAGAAATCGTTTATTTCAACGAACTTAAATATTAAGTAAGTTTGGAAGTGTACGTATATATATATAATTGCTAGCACATATATATGTATGTACATATACTAACTTACATAATACCTAAGTGATGTAATAAACGAATAATAATAATAACGCAACGATAACTATTAATCGTTAGAAATTAATATTTATCGACGCCTTATTAAAGCATAACTAACGAATAAGAACCATAAACGATAAAGGAAATATTTGGACGTACGGACCATAACGGATCCCGAAAGCAAATAATTCTTTCGGCATGGACTATTAAATATTCGAGTACATTATATAACTAGTTTCAAACCGACGTTATCGAGTAATATGTGATTTGACCCATTGTAGTAAAGTTTCGGATTGAGTTAACGTTAATAAGTCGTGTAGTATTATCGTTGGACTTATTGGGCTGACGAGTCCAATAAGGGCCCAATAGTAATATTATACAACTAAATTGACGAGAAGTCCATCCTATGACTTGTACGTACGTGATATAACTTGGTGAATACATAAGTAATACGTGAATGGTTGGACTTATCAAGTTGACGAATTTGATAAGCCATCGACCCTTCATGAGACGACTTATTTATTTTATGAAGGCATATCATTTGACCTTGACCACTATGTGCTATATGTTTTAGTATGTGCGTTATATGTGGTTATATGCTATGTGGACTTATTATTTGTTTTGAGCCGTATGTGATTGTTATGGATAGTATATTTGGCTTATAGCCAACGAGTCGAGACTTTGTCTCTAGAATCCTCACTTCGATACCAAAGGATACCAAAATGATACCAAGCGATAACAAGCGTTTTCAAAGAAAGAAAGGATTATTTGGAAAGTAAAAGGAAACCCATTGGGATTATTGGGAGTATAATTATTTTAAGAAGTGGTATTGAGCGAAAGTATATATACTTGAATAGGTCGTGCCGAGTCAATAGTTGCTGTGAAGTCTTAGCCGAATTTTCTTTGCTTACTCGTGTATTGATTGCTTGCTATTTCGAGGTGAGTTTATAGCCCCACTTTTACTCGCATTTATTTTCGAATGATTTCTAAACTTGGGGGAGAAAACATGCTACCCATTTCTTGGACCTGCTATAAATTGTTTTGCTATTGTGTGGACTAGTTTAGGATAGACGAGTAGATGTTGACCTACTAGGGCGAAACCCTGGTTTGGAGTATACACTACTACGGCCTAGTTCGGGGCAGTAATGGGTGGTTCCTTACTGTTAGTGTTCCCGGCTAGTGTACCGTCGAGATGTGGCCCGCTCGCACCTGACCCTCCGCCTTCTAGAAAGGTGGTAAACTAGTATGAGTATGATTGTGATGGAATTGGAATTGTGATAAGTATAGTATGATTGTCTATGCCTGCCCTAGTCATACACATAGCGCTAAATCCTTCAGGTCCCGTAAGTATTTCGAATGATTAAACTCTATGAACTCACCAGCGAAAGCTGACTTTTAAGCATGTTTTTCTCAGGTAATTGATGAAAGCTTTTTGCTTGGACTTTGGTGAAGCTTGCTTTGGACTTGGTTTGGTTTGAGGGAAATCGATATGCACTCTGATAATAAATTTGGACCTATCTTTTATGCTATCTATTTGGGCCTATGAACCCTAAGATCTTGGAATGAATGTAAACTTTAACTTTGTTGATTTGGTTTACTTTTATTTTCTATCTATGATCTTGTTATCTATACTTGTGATGGTACCAATCCCCGTAACACCACAAAAGCTTGTAAGTCTTCCGTTGTACGATTTTTGGGGGTGTTACAGCAAGTAAGCTTGTGAACCCCTAATTAGTGCATCATTTGTAGTTCTTAGCTATTAGTGTAATCTGTTGTTTATTTGAGCTTATTCTGACTTGTTAGATAGGTTTCAGCTCATAATTTATAGTTATGATGAGATTTCACAACATGTTTATCCTAACCGTTAAAATGAAATTTTGGGTAGTCTTGGATTAATGTTGTTAGTAGCTATGTTTTTGTGCTTGAATGTACTCACCCCATCATAAGATGACCATGTGAACTGATGTTTTGGACTAAATCCTTATTGCTCTTTGAAATCTCACTTCAGTGTATATCCAAGGGGTGTTTGGAATTACCAAAATTATTGAGTGATTGTTGTAGTTAGTTGTTAAGGCCTGCCTATACATTGCTCTCATGCTGCTATTAGTCCATTTCCACTGTTACTTTGGTAGTTTCTTGCTAAAAAGTCAAAATTAAGTATTCAATCTACAGGATGATCTTTATGAACTCTTAAATTATGAGTTGGTGGCACTTGAATATCATGTTCCAAATTTGTGACATCAGGATCTTCAGATGAGAAAATGCCTTCATCTTGTAATTCATCATCAGTATCTTCTTACTCAGGCATGTTTAGATTATTCAAATCATCAGTATTGATCCAAGTTGATGTATCTAAGACACCAGAAGTAGTTTCAACTGGTTCATCAGTACTTTGAGAAGAATCTTTGAATATACCATTTTTCTTTGCAGCTTCATAAGCCCTCCTTTGATCATCTTCATAGGACTTTGCAATGTTTTCTTGAGAAAGCATTTTATTCAGTTCATCTTGAATAGCCTGGTTGTCATAAGATTCTGAGTTGGTTGGTTGAACAGTACTTTGTGGTTCAACAGTACTTTGGGATTCAAGAGTACTTTGAGGTTCAAAAGTAATTTGCTTCTTTCCAATGGGTTCTTCATTAGGAACATCTTCAGGTCTTACATTGACTCCATGAACAATGTATTGTAAATCTTCTTCTTTGTGAACAACTTGATTTTCCTCCCTAACAGGTACATAGTTCATAGAAGGAGTCAAAATATCAAGATCAAACATCCAATCAGGACTTTTACCTTTTGGATTTTCTTGATCTTCCAAAAACTCAACATGAAGACAATCTTGAACCTTTTTGGTAGCTCTGTTGTAAACCCTAAATCCTTTACTATTGATACAATAACCCAATAAGTATCCTTCATCTGACTTGCCTTCAAATTTGTGTGAATCACTTGTATTTAGAATAGTCAGAGGACATCCAAAAGGTTTCATAAAACGAATGTGTGGCTTCTTTCCCATAAGCAACTCATATGGTGTCTTCATCTGAGGTTTAGTGACTGAGACTCTATTTAACACATAGCAAGCAGTACTTACAGCCTCAGCCCAAAATTGAATAGGTAATGAAGAATCTGCAAGCATGGTTCTAGCTGCTTCAATCAATGTTCTATTTTTCCTTTCTGCAACACCATTCTGCTGTGGAGTTCGAGCAATGCTAAACTCCCTCTTGATTCCTTTCTTGGCACAAAAGTCATCCATGAGCTGGTTCTTGAATTCAGTCCCATTATCACATCTAATACCTCTGACTTTGAGTCTTAATTGGTTTTCAAGGGCTATTATAAGATCATGAATAGCATCAAAGGTTTCATCATTAAATCCTAAGAAAAAGACCCAACTAAATCTGCTACAGTCATCTGTTATAACTAAGCAGTACTACTTCTTATTCAAGCTAGCAACAGAAGCAGGTCCAAACAAATCCATATGCAACAACTCCAAAGGCTCTCTAATAGTTCTCTCCTCAAGCTTTTTGCATGAAGCTTTGTGTTGTTTACCCTTCTTGCAAGCCAAGCATGAATGATCATTCTTGAAGGTTTTAGAAGGTAAACCTCTGACTAAATCACCTTTGCCCAGCTTGTTGATATTCTTGTAATTCACATGACCCAATCTTCTATGCCATTGATGTGCTTCTTCAAGTGTTGCTTTTGCTACTAAACATGTTGCTCTACCTGAAGAATTGACATTCTTCAAATCTAAACTGTAAACATCATTGGTTCTTGGTATTCTCAGTGTTACCAAGTGATCATCAACAAACTTGTACTCAGGAGAGAGAATAAGACATTATGTATCAGTGAATAACACAGGATACTTTTTGTCACAAATCTGAGAAACTGACAAAAGGTTGAACTTGAGCTCCTTCACATATCTAACATTCTCAAAATCAATGCATCCTGTCTTGATAGTTCCTTTGCCAGTAATTCTTCCTCCATCAGGATCATTCCCAAAAGCAACTCTTCCTCCAAAATAAGCCTTAAAGTCTGACAGGATCTCCTTGTCTCCTGTCATGCTGCTAGAGCAACCACTATCAATAATAATATGATCTTTAAGCTCCTCCTCTGGGTTGCCCTGCATAAAAGATGAAAAGGGTTAGTTTCTTTTAGGAACCCAAGCCATTACTGACTTGTGTTCCCCTTGTGGAGTGACATACTTAAATTCTTCTAATATGTAATCTCCACTGTTTTTGAAAACATGATCAATTGTTTTCTTTTGTTCCAAAACATGTGTTTGATTTTCAACAAAATTCTCTTTTTCACCCTTATTTGCTGAAAGTACTGTTTGTTCCCCATCAGTACTTTCTTTCTTAACCCATTTAGTTTTAACACTGTGTGTTAAAGTCTTTGATCTAGGTACTCTATTTGAGGTTTAAGGCTTTCTAGATTGATAGTAATTAGATCTCCTTGGTCTTACATTAGAATTACCTTGAGTGGGTGAAAACCTAGCAGTACTTTGAGAAGGTACTGCTTTTGTCTTACCAGTATCTTGAAAAATGTTTCCTGAAGGTACTGGTGGTTTTGAAAAAGGTCTTTTCTGGTGAGGGTACCTATAGTCTTTAGATAAATTACTATGACTAACCCTGTTTGAGTAACTCCAAGCTGGTTTGCTCTCCTTTGGCTTATGGTTAGCAGATTTGGTCTTAGGGAATTTACTTAAGTATTCTGAGTGAAAGTCACAGTCCTTAATTAAATGATGAGGACTGTAACATACATAACATAACTTTCTATCCATATTCCCAAATCCCCTTCCTTGAGTTCTAAAACCAAAACTTGCTTGTCTCTTTTGGGAAAAAGATTTTCTAAAATTAGCAGTATTTTGAAAAGTGCTTCTTGAAGATACTGTTGGATTTTAACAGTACTTTGAGAAGAGTTTGAAGGTACTGCTTGTTTTGAAAAATCTTTAGAAAACTTTTGAGCATTATGATCACACCCTGAACCATTAACTTTACTCTGTGTGTTCTCAACCTTAGGTTTCACAATTGTTTCTTTTAAGGACTCAGAATTAGATGGACTAGAATTTGATTGACCTTTAAGCTTCTTCCTAAATTCTAGATTGTCTACTCCAAAACAAGAAACATCTGTCCTAGGTGGTTGAAAGCTACCAGTAGGTGGAGCAACTGGATTATAACCCTTGTCTTTCTTAAATTCAGGAGGTGTTTGACTAATTGGTTCCTCATCACTAGATGTGTTGGCATCTAAGCTAATGAATTCTTCATCACTAGATGAAGTTACCTCTGAATTAAGTTGTTCTTTATCACTAGTGGGACTATCTTCTGAACTATCATACTCAACACCATAACCTAGTCCAGTTTTAATGTGTGATCTTCTTTGTTTTTCAACAAAACTAAAATGTGAAAGACCAGATTCTTTCCAACTAGCAAGTTTTTCTAGCAAATCATCCCTTTGTTTAGTGAGCTTTTCAACTTTAGAAACTTTACAACCTAACTTCCATTCACTCAATTTTAATTGATAGTCTTGTTGTTCATATTTTTCTGCCCAAGCAATTTCATTATTTTTATGAGTGATTATTTTGACTTCCATTGATTCTAAAGTCAATTGATAACCAGCTACCTCAGACCTAGCCCTTCTATAATTATCTCTTTTAGTCACATAGTCTTTAAGCAACTTTTGATAACAATCATTACACTTAGAACATACCTCAGAGATAGTAGATGAACTTGGTGAAGTAGCTACCATGGCAAGCAGAACAGGTTCTTCTTCACTTTCCATGCTCCAATCAAAGCTTCCAAGACCATCAAGGCTTCCAAGACCATCTCTTGTTTCCAAAGCAGCAAATCCTGGTTCTTCATCAAAGGCTGTGCTCCAGTCTTCCAATGCAACATTACAGTAGGTGACTGGTTCATCATCAAATTCAGCACTCCAGTCAACCTCTGATAGATTTTCTTGAGCCACCAAAGCTTTTGGTTTTGGTTCAGTAATAGGAAATTCTCTGATTTCAACCTTGGGTTTTTCAATCATTCTATTTGCCTGATATTTAGCAAACTTGCATTCCCTTGCAAAGTGACCAGGCCTTTGACAGTTAAAGCACTCAATCTTAGATTTATCAAATGCTATACCCTGTTTAGCTTTGAAGTCAATACCTCTTCCTGTTTTCTTCATAAACTTCTTGATTCTTGCAGTGATCATGGCAACTTGCCATCTTATGTCAATTTCTTTCAGATCATCTTCTTCAATTTGCAACAAATCTTTTTCATAAATAACAGGTAAGGTGGCTTGCTGAGCAAAGAAGGAACATACAACATCATCACAGTTGATGATGTTTGATGGTGATGAGGTGGTAGTAGTCATGGTTGTGCAAAGGTGCTGTTTATCACCAACAGTACTTTGAACAGGATGAGCAGTACTTTTGGTGGAAGTACTGCCTCTGTTTTCAGAAGACACAAAAGCAATGTTGTGAGCTTTTGAATTTATTTGACCATTCATCTCATGCTCATACACTTTTAAGTTGTTGTAGAGATTATCAAAGTCCATAGAATCCAAACCAGGTTGTCCTCTGATCATAGTAGCAACCACATGCCATACAGATGGCAAACTCCTTAAGAATTTCAAGTTTGCATCTTCAACAGATAATTCAGCACCATATAACTCTAGCATACTGAGAAGATTTTGGAATCTGTCATATGCAGCATCAAGACCTTCTCTTT
>LBNU01027392.1:26980-45058 GCA_014162995.1 Artemisia annua | reverse complement strand
TGACTAAATCATCACAAACGTCACACTTATTGTATATTCATGTGGCCAAAGGACTGGAAATAGTCACACATAATACACGTTTACTAGAAAGACTCATCTCAAATGTCACATATGTTATATATTTATGTGGCCAAAGGACAAACAATAGTTACTCTCAAAAAATATTCGTGTGACCAAAGGTATTTACGGTCACAGATAATGACTAATCCAACAAAACTTGTGCTTAATTTGTAACACATATTTGGGGTTTTGGTCACTCTTTTTCGATGGAAAAGGCCACGAACTCAACAACGTCACCATATGCCACCTACGGTGGCGGGACTTTTGGTGACACACGACGAAAAAAACGTGTGTGACTATATGCCTATCGTCACACATTTTGGGCGTGACTGATAGAACTTTTTGTACCAGTGTAAGCTTAGGTAGATTTCTAACTAATTCCTTTGATGCTAATGATTGGATTAGACACCAATTTGCGTGTCCTAATCTTCTATGCCATAATGTGGATTTTTCGTCTATGATTGCTAGGCAAAGTTTATCTCTCGACTTATTTTCTAATTTCATCACACACAAGCCGCTTTTCCTAGTTCCTCTACCTATAGTATTTTCATTCTTAGTTACTTCACTACCGTCCTCGAAAAAAATTACCTTACACTAATTATCACATAATTGACCTGTGCTAAGCAAATTAGATCCAAAGTTGTCTACAAGCTCAACATTATTAATAGTGAGGGAGTCATGAGAAATTGTACCTTTACTTATTATGTTTCGTCTTAGGTTTCTAGAAAAAGTGATGTTACCTCCATTGTATGCTCTGTATGATGATAAGAGACTTATATTTCCCGTCATATGCCTTGTGCATCCACTATCTTTGACCCATTCGTCGGGTTCCAAGTCGATACCCAAGGATTTCCATTTATATCACATAAAGACTCAAACATTTCAGTCCCCAGTATCTCATGGGTCCAAAGTTATTAGCATTAATCATCCCTTGCATTATTGCATTTGTTTGTGATGTTGAAGTGGTGGACAAATTCCCCAAGGTACATAACCTTGTTGAAAATTATTCTAAGCTATGGGATAAGTACTTGGATAATTCTGTCCTCTAGAGTTGTTTATTGGTTGTAGTGTTTTGGACTGAGGATGAGGTGTATTAAATCTTCCAGGTGGTGGAGCTTTTTTTGTCTTTGTTCGGGATTTATAATTTCGATTTTGGTTTCAAAGAGGATTTGTAAAATTGTTTGATTTCTTCTTTACTAGCTACCGATACTTTCTTTTTATCAACAATAACAATTTCCTAACTTCTCTCCTATTACCATAACTATATCAGAGTCTTTCTTGATTATCGTTTCGTGAAATTTTAAGTTCCCGGTGAGTTCATCAAGAGATAGTGATGTCAAATTTTGACTCTCAATTGGGGTAACCTTAGCTTTCCCTTTAGGTTGTAGAGCTCTAAGATACTTCCTGACGTAGTTTGTGCTAGAGTAACCTTCACCAAGAGCTTCAGCTAGATCCAGAACGAATAGGTGATATATTAGTACACCATCCACGAGATACCTTTCGTAGTTGTTTGGGTCGTTGCGTTAGGGACTCAACGCTTGCCTCTCCTTCTTTGTATAGTATGTTCATATGTTTGTGCGACTGAAAGCTGTGTAGTTAGCTAAAGCAGACAATTTGAGTATCCTAGCAGCTACAACAGTAGAGAGAAGTCTCTCTAAGACTAGTAATAATAGTATTAAATCTACCAAATGAACTATCTATAGTTTCATCTTCAGTAACAATAAATTGTTCATATTGTTGCACTAATAGATCAATCTTGTTTTCTTTGACTTGACTATTACCTTGATGAGTGACTAACAAATTTTTCCAAATATCTTTTTCCATATTACACAAGTTCTTTTCTTACTAACTACGCAATTCACAAGACTACAACAACTATACAACTCACATGATCTTCCCGGTCAACTCACAAGCTACACAATCTTACAATATCCTCACAATCAACTCAATCTACCCAATAACATAACTATACGAGAATGAAAATGGTGATCTTGATATATGCTAAAATAAAACAAGAAAGTAACCAATGTTACTTATGCACTACACTAAGACTTTTGATAACTTGATAAATGCGAGTGTTCTTCTCTTGTACTTGTGATAGAAGAAAGATTGGATCACTAATGAATGAGATTAAACTAAGTTTATGATTAAAGAATGGAACTAGAAAGTGTAGAAGGATAACAAAAAATTACAGTACAAAAAGGTGAATGAAAATGTGGAATTTAAGCTGCTATTTATAAGACAGAGAAATTTGGGCGTCTAATGGTTAGACGGTACCCTTAAAATGGATGGTACCATTAATTAATTAAAGGTATTATTTGGAGATAAAGGTACTGTCACACGCTTTGATTTTTGTTCTTTTGTGGGGAAATTAAAATCTGGTGAAGGTGATTATTTTTTTTGGTTGGGGGGGACCAGATTTTTGAAATTCAAATTTATGTTCTTAGAATAAAACATTTAGTTAGAATTAGAAAATAATTTGTAAAATAACTTTGTGTAAAATGTTTATCACATTTGTGAAAAATTATTTATTCAGTCATTCACAATGTTTAATGTTCATTATTCATACCTTCAGTGATTTAAGGGTCGAGATTGAGTTTTACGACTAAAAACTTTGTTTCGTTAACTTTTACGTAGAATATATTTATGTTTTGTTATTATCAAAACGTAGAGAAAACGAATAACATTTTAGATATTATGTCCAGTAAGTTTGACTTGATCGAAAATAATTTTCATAAGTAATTAAATACCTAATTATGATCAGGATCTTTTTTTTTAATAATGATTAGACGTGTTTTGTTTTCGAAGTTCATATATCCATTTTTTTAAAAAGTTTTGCAAAATAAAAAAAGTGTTGTTGAACAGTGGCGATAGAACAATATGTCAATCCTTTTATTTTATGAAAACGCTACTAAAAACCATCAAGAGCCAAAATGAACAATATGTCAATCCTTTTATTTTATTTTTTATGAAAGACAATATGTTATTTGAAAACAGCTAGCAAGACCCTAGCGAAATTCGATATTCATACACACTTCTAAATTTATTTGATAGAAATCGATCTAAAATTATCATGTTGTACTACATTTAGTGAACCACTCTTCACTGCGAAACAAACTAAAGTCATGTTACAAACTTGACCATGGCCACATAAGTCAACTTCATCACTTCCCCAACACTCATCACCTGAGAGAGCGAATGGATCGCGACCCCTAATATTATGCCATTTAGAATCGTTCGAACACCTAAACCAAACTGAGACAACTAATTAGGCTGTGGATATCATATTAAGCTAAATGATGATGATGAGCAATTTTTTTGGACCATAGTCAAAGCAAACTCTAGCTGGCCTACATTTTACATTCTGTATAACACTTACCAAAATGTGCTAATTCGTATTTCGGGTCATTTATGGTCACGTACTCGATCACTGATTTTTACCGTTCTAAAGCAGTGATTCAGCGAACCCAAATTATTCGGTTTAGCATACCAACCGAGAAGGGTTGGCCGACATAATAATTTGGCTACCACGATTTTAATTGCAAAATCAAAGATTTTTCTTTACTTGATTTATTTATGGGTGAATCTTGAAATACATGCAATTGTAGCAATTTTGTTCAATAATGGTAATTAATATAAAATGGAATACAGTATTGTTGATACAAAAGTTGGGCGTTCCTTGTCTTGAGTACCAATTCGGTTGGAATACTTGAGACCTGCGTACTAAGAAAACAAAAAGACACCGTTAGGCTTATCGAGGGATTGTTTCCCACGATTATCCTCCGGCGTGAGAGTAAGTAATCGGTTTTAGGGTTTGTAGAAGAGTTAGGGTTGTTATCGTATCTTTCAGGAGAGCCGTGATGCCCTATATATATACGTACGAAACCTTATCGGTTTCGTGTTCCTCACTCTTTGGCGTGTCCGCCTAAGTCGGTTATGATATATATCCCATAAATAAGAGATATCCAATATCAAAACCATAAATATCTTTGGGTTTGGGCCTTCGTGAGCCCAAACCATCATCATAGTAGCCCACGCATGGTGGGCTTAAGTATTAGTGATGTCCAATAATCGGGTTCGTGACCCGAATATAGACTATACGTCATCATATCCCCCCAGTCTAGTATACGCACGATGAAACCGCGGATGCTAGACTATTAGTCAGAGCGAAAAACGTGCCCCCATACATAGCAGATAAGTTCAAACGTTTCCCGCCCAAAGGGATATTCAATGAATCTAGTCCATATAAGTCCAAAAAATCTTCCTCGAGAAATGTGGGAAAGTGCAAAAGGTGCTGTACCTTGTGAGTTCTCAGCCACATGATGAGAGTTAGTGGAATCCACGTGTCAGTCATCCATGGGTATGGTAACCCTATATAAATCCTATCCTCATTTTCACTGTGATTATCACAATAAAAACACTCATTTCCACCGTTAACAAACCTTCGAAACAGCTACCAAAAAAGCAGTAATATTTTAGGTAATCATCGCGTGCGATATTATAGAGATGGTTCTTCAATTGACTGATATTCCGTCCAATATGACCGAGGGTGAACTGCTTCAGTTCACCTCGGATTACTATATTCCCCTCACTCTGCATCCGGAAGTTCCGGACGCGGATGCGTCTATAGCGGACTTCCCCGAAGGGAAGGTGGGAGTATACACGCGGTTCTTTGAATTCGCGAACCAGCGTGTGCCCATGTCGCTATTTTTTGGGATATTTTATGTTTTTATCGCCTTCAAATTTCCCAGCTGCACTGCATAGGTGCAGCAAAAATAATTAACTTCGAGGTGAATTGTCGCCTATTGGCTATCAACCCAACAATTAACCTATTCCGCGCGTTTTACCACACATCGTGGTCAAACGGGTGGGTGTCTTTTGCAAAGCGCCCGGGGCCTTTGCAGTGTTACACGGAGAAGTTAGACGCCCTTAGGAATTGGAGGGAAAAATTCTTTTGTATTGATAAGGCCTTTTCCCGTGGGAATTTGAGTTCTATACTCAAGGGTCGTTACCGAAGGATGAGCGCCCCCTCGCTGGCGCATATAACGCGGAGGATGCGGACACCATAAATATCAACCGCATCCCCATCTGTGCGTACCCTGAAGAGTTCCTGGTGCATATGGGCATCAGTCGTAACTACTTCCAACCGGAGACGGAAGTGCCAACATTCTTGGACGAGGATGGTCGGGGTGGGTGCTTGTCCTTCACTCTTTTCTGTCTCGTTATTGTAAGCGCTCTTCTCATTCTATAAGTTATGTAACTTGTTTACTGTTTGTTTTATTTGTTGCGCAGAGATGGACTTGTTCAGTGTCGTGCAGCTGGAGAAGCCTAGGTCAGTGACAGTGGGAGTGCGCCCACTGGGAGAAGGTGAGACGCCAATCATGGCTGCCACCGCTGGGCGCGTTATGAAGATTGCGCACGAGGAGCCTGAGGATTCTCCGTCCGTGGCGCTACAAGTCACGCCGGTGCAGAGTGTTGCCCCATCTAGGGAACAATCTCCGGAAGCCGCGGAGTCGCACCATGATTCATCAAATAGTGCGAGGATCTTCGTGGTGGATAGCGAAGAAGAGGAAGAGGAGAGCCAGCCATTGAAGCATAAGAGAGCATCTATTGGTGGTTATGGCGCGAGCTCATCCAAGAGGCCGCGTCCAATAGTTGACATGGATGCGTCATCGGCGGTGGATGCGCGCCTTAAGTAAGTTTCCTTTAGCTTTGAACAAGTTTCTGTTATCTTTGATCAATGCTGAACAATTTCCTTGTATGCGCAGTGTTGAAGCTGCTAATCCGTTGGAGGAAGGTGCATCCGCCACTGAAGCGGAGAAAGAGGTTACCCAGTCTCCTCCCCCCGTGTAAGTAACATAATTTCCGTGTACTTAGAACTTTCTTGATTTTTCTATATCCTGATGCTTTATTGATGCTTTAGAGTAACATCTATCTTGTTTTGTTGCGCAGTGTGGAGCAGACTAAGCTAGCTGAGGATGCTGTCTTCATTGAAGAACCTGCGCAGAAGGGTGCAGAGGCGGAGCCCAAGGCGCTCGGGCAGTTGATGAGGGAGTTAGAGCTGGCTGCTGCGCACCAAGCCACGCTGATTGCACAGGTAAGGGCGAGCTATTCTGGTGAGAGTAGACGTTCTGCGCAGAGAGATGAAGAGATCTACGTTCTGAAGGCGCAATTGGCCAGTGCCCAAAATGAGTTGGCCAGCTCCAAAGCTGAGTTGGAGCGCTCCGATGCCTATGTGCGGAAGCTAGCTGCGGAGAAGATGCTGCTCTAGGCGCAAGTGAGCCAAGAGCAATCTGCCTTTGAGCAGTATAAGTCCACCTGTCTTTGGGCAGTGAAGTACATGGAGCAGAATAAGGCTAAGCTCTTCTCCCAGCTAGACGAGTTTCGTAAGACTGTGGAGGCTGCGTTGGAGAGACAAGAGGAGAAGCTGCAGGCTGGGCATAGAGTATGATGAGGAGCTGTACCCTCATCTAGTGTCTTCCATCGCCGAACGCATGTAGGGTCTGATTCACTGTCTTCTTTTATTTTCATGTTGTTGAATTTGTAGTCTTATGTTGTTGTATTTGTAGGTGGCTAATCTCTCATGGCCTTCGCCTGGCTGCGCTGTGCACCCTAGAGTCCCCAGAAGTCGTAGGGGCTTTTGGGAAGGTTGTGGATTGCGCCATGGCACGTGGCAAGGCGTTGGCTGTGGAGAAGCTGGATGATGGCAAATTGTTGACAGTGCCCGTTTCTGAGGTGCCTGGGTACAAGGCGGATACTTACGCAGAGCTTGTTGCTGCGATGGAGGAGATGAAGCTGGTTGAGCTTCCGCAGATTGCGCAACTGGAGCGTGATCAGGATTACCCGATCAGCGTCATTATGAAGGGTTTAACTTTGGCAAAGCATCTAGTGGAAGGCGCTGAGACACAACCTGACTACTATTTGAAGCCGGATGTGTCGCAACTGCAGGTGCCTGTGTTTGCGCAGCCTCGTGACATCCTAAACCCCTTTTCCATTGATAGGGAGGTCCCCCTACAGAAATCCTTGGATGCCCATGCTTCTAGGCTTGCTAAGAAGAAGGGGATAAAGGGTAAGGCCATCCTTTGTGGTATTGGCGCAGCCCATCTTCCTCGTTCTGACGGGGTGCCTGTTTGCGTCCCCACTGTGGGACCCAAGGATGCAGAGTTGCTGAAGAGGCTTGGGGAGGCTGGCAACGCGTCACGCCAAGTTTGCAGTTCAGGGCTCAAACGTACGCGTAGTATTTAGGTTGTTTTGGTATCTTTTGCTTCAATAGGTGAACAATTTTGTACGACCATTTGCCTTTGTATAAACGCGTAGTCTATAATAAGAAGCTCACATTTTGAAAAATTGTATTTGAACTTGTTGTTCTTTGTGCACATTTTGTATGTGGATGTAGTTATGATGTTTATACTTAGCTACATATCTTTGCATTAAGACGTCTAATGGTCAAAAACATACTTAAAAGAAAATCATAATTGTGTATGAAATTCATAAATTAAATATCATAGTCGTGTATGAAATTTGTAACTTAGAAAAGATCACAATTGTATATGAATTTTTACAAGTGTATGCAGCGTGCTGCAAATATTAATCTAAGGAGTCAAGAGTCTTGGTTCCTAAGTTGTTAAACGCGCACATTGTGCAATATTGCGCATCCGTCTTGGGATGCACAATGAACTTACGCCAAAGTCTTGAGCGTAAGGTGTTTAACAAGGATGTGTGATCCGATGTTGATGGGTTTGCAACCCTCTTACTCAACGAGTTATTTAGTAGGTTTACTCATCCTTTTACCATCGTGGGTATTTATGAGTGCATGCACGCCATGTAGGCGAAAGGTAATGTAACTAACACATTGAAACATAAATGGTATTTAAATAACAATATAATGTAAAGAAAATGTCTCGCGGAGTTAGCTAGAAACCGCGAATTTGAATTAATACTTTCAATTTTTTGTAAAAGAAAAAGAAATTACTTGTCTAGGTAAATAAAAGAAACAAGAATAGAAATACATGGATCGTTATTGGGGCACTTACTAAAGTGAGAAAGTATCCATGTGTGGGGCCGTAGCCCTTTCTAAAGATAGCATCTCTTGAGATTGCAGATGTTCCATTTGCGTTGTAGCTCCTGGCCATCTTTGTCACGCAGTTTGTATGCGCCTTTCCCTAGTGCTTCAATGACCTCGTAAGGTCCTTCCCACTTTGGTCCAAGCTTTCATGTGTCCTCTGCGTGGCTTGCATCGTTAGCGCGGTATACAAAGTCGCCCGGTCGGAATGAAGTGCTTCGAACTTTAGCGTCGTAGTATCCCTTCATCTTTGACTTGGCTTTTTCTTCCCGTATCGCTGCGCGTTCACGCCTTTCTTCCAATAGATCCAAGTCTATGCGCCGCTTGTCATCATTTTTAGCAACATTAACTTCCGTTGTGCGGATAGTTGGCATCCTAATTTCAGACGGTATGATAGCTTCTGTCCCATAGACAAGAGAAAAGGGGGTGTCTCCATTGCTAACCTTGATAGTTGTGCGGTGCGCCCATAGAACATGCGACAGTTCCTCCACCCGTCTTCCTTTGTGTCTGTCTAGACGCGCTTTGATTCCTTCACCTAGACTGCGGTTTGCGCGTTCAACCAAACCATTGGTTTGTGGGTGTGTTACTGACGCGAAGTGTTGTGTGATATTTAGTTGCACGCACCAGTCTTTGAACGGGTTGTCACGGAATTGTTTTCCGTTGTCTGAGATGATCTCCCCAGGCAATCCAAAGCGGCATACTATGTTGTCCCAAACGAACCGCTTCACTTGGTTGGCTGTTATTGTTGCCACTGCTTTTGCCTTAATCCACTTAGTGAAGTAGTCTATTGCCACAACAAGGAATTTCAATCCTCCTGTGGCGACGGGAAAAGGTCCAGCAATGTCGATACCCCACTTGTAGAATGGCCATAGCGATGTGATGGGTGTTAGCTCATGCTGTGGTCGGCGCGGGATGGGTCTATGAACTAGGCAGTCGCTACACTTCCGTACCATATCTCGCGCATCACGCTGCATAGTGGGCCAGTAATATCCTGATCGTAAGGCTCGTGCCACAACGGACCGTGGTCCTGAGTGCATACTGCATGAACCAACGTGGATCTCTCGGAGTACGTAATCTACCTGAAGAGGTCCAATGCACCTAAGCCATGGTTGCAAGAATGAGCGCCTGTATAAGACGCCATCTCTAAGCTCGAATCGCTGCGCTGTGCGCCGTATCTGTCGAGCCTCCTTCTGTTCTTGGGGGAGTATGCATTTACTTATAAATTCGATGATAGGGGTCATCCATGTAGGACCTTGTTCCTCTATCACCGTAGATACTTCCATCTCTGAGATGGATTTGCCTTTGAGAGTCTCCACCAATACTTGTTTTGACAGGTGTGCGAAACTTGTAGAAGCAATCTTGCTCAGCGCATCTGCCTTTTTGTTTTCCCCTCTTGGAACTTGTTTGATTGTAAACCTGTCAAATCCTTGAATTAATGACTTAGTCTTGTCGAGGTATTGGATCATATTATCCTCTTTAGCCACATATTCGCCTGACACATGGTTGGCTACTAATCGAGAATCCACATTCGCCTCTAGGTTGCGTACGCCCATTCGTGTTGCGATGTGCAGTCCAGCGATTAGGGCTTTATATTCTGCCTCGTTGTTCGTGGCTGTGAATTCAAAACGTAGAGCGTAAGTGAATTCCATTCCTTATGGGTTAGTGAGGATAAGGCCTGCGCCTGAGCCGTCTACACATGAGGATCCATCTGTGAATAGAATCCATGGTTCTTGCAGTTCCGTCTTGGGGTGTGAAGGTACATCATCGGTGTCTGGCTTTTTGATGATGAAGTCTGCTAGTATTTGTCCCTTAACTGCGGTGCGTGGTCTATAAGAGATGTTATGCTCGCCTAGCAATACACTTCACTTTTGCAATCGT
The DNA here is from genome assembly GCA_014162995.1 of Artemisia annua. Lineage (NCBI taxonomy): Eukaryota > Viridiplantae > Streptophyta > Magnoliopsida > Asterales > Asteraceae > Artemisia > Artemisia annua. Next base: position 35,058 of record LBNU01027392.1, on the reverse strand, counting down.
CCAGATGCGTCAGGTTTGGAGATGACTTGCTTGATAGGTTGATCTGTGATCACCATTATAGGATGCGCTTGGAAGTACCTGCGCAGTCTTTTGGGTGCAAACACTAACGCCAAGACCAATTTTTCCATTGGACTATAGTTAATCTCCATTTTCTTAAGCGCTTTGCTCACGAAGTATATCGGTGTTTGCACCGAATTCCTATCTGTCAGTAGCACTGCGCTGACTGCTCCATGAGTCGCGGATAAGTATATGATCAATTCCTCCCCTGGTCGGGGTGCGACTAGCTTGGGAAGCGCCGCTATATGCTGCTTAAGCTGTATGAAAGCTTCTTCCGCTTCCGTAGTACACTTCTTGAGTGTTTTAAAGAGTGGGAGTGATTTATCCGCTGACTTGGACAGGAATCTGTTTAAACCAGCTAGTTTCCCATTTAGAGACTGGACTTCCTTCAACGTACGTGGCGAAGAAAGTTGGATGACGGCCTCTGTTTTTTCTAGGCATGGTTTAATGCCATCTGGTTCTATCAAGTATCCCAAGAACATGCCTTCTGTGGCGCCAAAAGTGCACTTTTTGGGATTCAACTTCATGTTAATCTTCCATGGTGTTATGAATGTTTCTTCAATGTCGCGCACTACTTCGTCTTCCATATGGCTTTTTATGACAAGGTCGTCCACATAGACCTCTAGGTTGCGGCCCACTTGCTTTGCAAATGCATTGTCTACCAAGCGCTGGTAAGTGGCGCCCGCATTCTTTAGTCCAAAAGGCATCTTCGTATAACAATAGACACCTTGACTCGTGTGGAAAGCTGTCTTTTCCTCATCTTCCTTAGCCAGTTGGATTTGGTGGTACCCCTTATATGCGTCCAAGAAGCATTTAAAGGGGTATCCACATAAAGATTCCACCTTCCAGTCTATTTTTGGTAACGGATAGCAGTCTTGTGGGCATGCTTTGTTGAGATCAGTGAAGACAACGCACATCCGCCAACTACCATCGCTCTTTTTGACCATCACTGGATTAGAAAGCCAGTCATGGTAGTAGACTTCGCGCATGATACCTGCGTCAACTAGCTTATGCACTTCCTCCAAAATAGCTTTTGCGCGGTCTGGAGCTTGGCCGCACTTTTTCTGCCTCACTGGGGGATATCCTTGTCGGATTTGCAACCTGTGTTCTGAGATTCAGCGTGGCACACCAGTCATGTGCTTTGGTTCCCATGCGAAGATGTCCAGGTTCCTTTGTAGGAGTGCGCATATGGCTGCTTTGCCTTTGTCAGACAACGACCCTCCGAGCGATACCTGTTGCTCTGGGTAATCGGGATGAATTGCTACTTTTATGTTTGGTATTTTTGTTGCACCCTGTTCTGGGGTGTGTGTCGTTTCACATGTGATCGTGTTACATTCTCCAGGTGGCACAGCGTTATTGTAAAGGGTGACGATGCCGCCTTCTACTGGAAATTTAAGCATCCCATGTGCTGTGGACGGTACCGCGCGCATGGCTGATATTCCCGATCTTCAATAATGCCATTGTATGGCGAAGGAGACCTAATCACCATAAAGTTCATCCAAGCTGTTGTGGAGTGGTCCTTATTACCAACAGCGACTAGTAGTCGCAGCTGCCCCATGGGCCATATCTTTTCTCCTGTAAAGCCCGTTAATGACATCGCGGCCGGGATTAACTGACTTTGTATCTCTGGTCGTAACCTCTTGAAACAGTGTTCATAAATTATTTCTGCGGACGCCCCTCCATCAACGTACATGCGGCGGATATCGTGACCCCCAGCGCTTATCTTGATGGTGAGTGGTTCCGCCACTGCGTTGTCCGCAGTCAAGGTGGGGAAAGAGATTTCGTTCTCAGAAGAAAATCTTTGGCTGAATTTTTGCCTGACCTTCCGCTGCCATGATTGTATCATGTAGATGGTGTCAGCCTTATCCTTAGGTGCTTCTTTCTTGGCCACAGTCTTTTGTCTATCTTTCCCATCCTTGATGTTCTTAACTAAATGGTCCAACCTGCCTTCTTTCACCAACTTATCAATTAGTTGGCGCAGTTGGACACACTCGTTGGTAGTATGGCCCTTCTGTCCGTGGTATTCGCAGTACCCACTTCCTGTGCGCTGCGCTTCTGGGGTGCGCATTGGTGGGGGTTTAGGGAAGTTTGCGCCTTCTGTTGCGAATATCTCTCTTGGAGTTTTCGTTAATGGGGTNATGGTCCAACCTGCCTTCTTTCACCAACTTATCAATTAGTTGGCGCAGTTGGACACACTCGTTGGTAGTATGGCCCTTCTGTCCGTGGTATTCGCAGTACCCACTTCCTGTGCGCTGCGCTTCTGGGGTGCGCATTGGTGGGGGTTTAGGGAAGTTTGCGCCTTCTATTGCAAATATCTCTCTTGGAGTTTTCGTTAATGGGGTGTACTTGTCGTTCCCCCGTCCGCCTCCTTCATTGCGATAGTTCTTATTACGATTGCTGTTCTGGTCAATGAATTGTCTCGTTGACTGTTCTTGCGGCCTGTAGTTTGAGTAGCCTTTTTTGCTATCTGCGGCTGCAGGTTCTCTTTGGATGAAGGACCTTGTGCGGCTTCATGAGCTCATCGAAAGTTTGGGGAACCTTATCGTTCAACTTCCTGATCAACTCTTGGTTATTGATTATGTTCATGAACCCTGAGATTTTTAGTATCTCTGGACATGCCTTGACATGTATTCATTCATCCTTGTAGCGCTCTATATAAGCGCTTGTTGATTCCCCTTGACGCTGCTTTACCCTAGCAAGTTCAACAGGATTCTTGGCGCACTTCTTTCTTTGAGTAATGTTCAAACGAAACGCCTTCCGTAACTCTTCGAAACCATCAATACTTCTACGCGAAAGCTTACTGAACCAGTTTCGCGCATTCCCTACTAATGTAGGGTTAAACATATGACACCACACAGGTTGTGGCCAATTTTCGATGGTAGCTGCTGACTAGAAAATTTTTAGGTGGTCGTCAGGATCACCTGTCCCATCATAGGTTTTAACATTAGCGGGCATACGCCTTCCCTTGTTTTCTGAGAAATTGCTGATGCGTTTCGTGAACGCATCAACCTTTTTGCGGCGCCAGCCAAAAGACATGTCTTCCTCTTCCTGGTCGTGGTGTCTTCCCCTTGATTTCCAGTGTCCAGTTTCTTCATCCTTGCTGTCCGAGGAGTTACTTGGGGATAGACTTATACTTTTTCGGCTTTTGCGCCTATGGTCATCGGAATCCGAGCTTGATCTTCTGCGGCGCTTTCGCTGACTATCACCAGAGTCTGAGCTCGAAGGACTTTCACTTGGGGAGTACCTTCGCCCAAGTCTGTCATGGACTCTACGCCCACCAAGCCTAGCATGGACATTGGTGCGCCACCCATCATTCTCGTGCTCATCCGATACTGTGAGTCAGTTTCTTCATCGTCCACTGTTTTACTTCCGATCCTAGTGAATACTGGGTGTTGGCAGCTACTCCTCTCGCGCCTCTTCTTTCAGTGGCGCGGTAGAGATGTATGCTCTGGTTTGACCACTTTTTTGCTTCCCTTCTCATGAGCGCAGCCAAGGCTTCGTAGTTCTGAGACACGAAATCACTTGGCGTTACTTCCGGTCCGACTCCCGTGAGTGCGCGGATGTCTACTTCCACATCAGGACCCTGTTCCTATTAGGCGCATCTGGTGGTTCAGTAGGGTTCAATTCTGGCATAGTGAGGGGGTGTGCTGTAGCACGCTGGTGCGCGTAGATCCTCCACGCCAGTACTTGTTGTAGTTGCGTGGTTTGTTCCCGTGTGGGATTCTAGGCGCATTGGTTGTTCCAGTGGCCTGTTTAGATCCAAGTCGGATCTTTGACTCATAGGTGCGCTGGTTGTTCCAGTGGCCTGTCTAGGAGTTGCATCACCTTGGTGCTTTCTCCCATGCAAGTTGCCATGTGTTTTCTTCGGTTGCGGAGTCTGCTGATTTAGATTTCCAAAATTTTTCATTCTAGTAGTTAGCAGAATTCTTAGTGTAGGGTCCCACGGATGGCGCCACTTGTTGATACAAAAGTTGGGCGTTCCTTGTCTTGAGTACCAATTTGGTTGTAATACTTGAGACCTGCATACTAAGAAAACAAAAAGACACCGTTAGGCTTATCGTGGGATTGTTTCCCACGATTATCCTCCGGCGTGAGAGTAAGTAATCGGTTTTAGGGTTTGTAGAAGAGTTAGGGTTGTTATCGTACCTTTCATGAGAGCCGTGATGCCCTATATATATACATACGAAACCTTATCGGTTTCGTGTTCCTCACTCTTTGGCGTGTCTGCCTAAGTCGGTTATGATATATATCCCATAAATAAGAGATATCCAATATCAAAACCATAAATATCTTTGGGTTTGGGCCTTAGTGAGCCCAAACCATCATCATAGTAGCCCACGCATGGTGGGTTTAAGTATTAGTGATGTCCAATAATCGGGTTCGTGACCCGAATATAGACTATACGTCATCAAGTATATTCTGATTTAACTTAATGATTTGCATTTTTTGTTTTAAATTTAAGAATGGACATTAATAGAGGAAATACATTCTATAAACTCTAATCATTTATTTGGGTACAACGTAATAAATAACATGATACATCAAGTGACATATGAGTCTACCCTCCCTCGCATCAAATCATTGGCTTAATTTAGATAACCAAATGCTACCTTTTATTATTATTATTATTGTTATTATTATTATTGTGAAGAATCGTTTAAGCCCAATCTAGGATTATAGAAACAATGATTTGCACAGCAGAATAAGAACATAAGAATCAAAGTTTCACAAGGTTTTTCTAATAAAACAATGATCCTCAATGGATCTAATAAAAATGTTTTTCTTGAAGTTTTTTTCCTGGAGTCGTACATAATACAATAGCCATCTGTTCCTTTTATACACAAGGAACCCTAATTCGGCAATAAATAGAAAATCAAATCATATCACTACCTTAAACAACTTTCTAAAAAATACGGTTTGACTTAACCGTAGGAACCACTAAAATACTAACAGCAGCAATGACTCTATGTAATTTCAATAATTCCCAACAATCCTCCCCTAAACTTGAATTTGACTTGGTTAACTTCAAGTTTCTTGGTAGATCTTTGACGTCCAAAGCTTGAGAATTGACTTGAACTCTTGCAGCAAATAAGGTAACTAGCAGCAACTCCTATATATCAGCAGAAACTAGAACCAGCAGCAACATGAATAGATTTGATAAGCATTTGCCAAGTAGCTACTCACTCTTGGGCTAGCTAGTCCTTTGGTGGAATCATGACATCACCCCAGTGAACTAGTAACCAGTCTGTTGACATAAATAATGCATAAAAACGTTATTTATATTTTTCGATATCTCTAAGTTTTGACGATCACAAAATGTAAAATCATTAAACGTAAGATTTCTACGTAAACAAGTATTAAGCTAGTTTATATCAATATATCCAACTTAATCACTTAAGGTATGAATAAACAAGTGCTTAATACATTTCATGATCAAAGGGGTATTTAACTAATTATTACAAAGTTTATTTAATTATATAAACATATTATATATTTTTGAAAAACACTTTTGGTAATAAAGAAAAATGTTTTATTCATACTAAATATATGAATTAAAATTTTTAACCAAAATCAGTTAGTTTTTCACCAAATAAACTTTCCCCACTAAAAGACAAGTTTTCTGGTCGTTACAGCTGGGCGGCCCCCTTAATTTTAAGGGGGCCGGCCACTAATTAAGGGGACCGGCACGCTCCCTGTGTCAGAAAACTTGCCTATAAATACCACCTCAAATCTGGTATTTTTCCTCACCTTTTGCACGAAAATTTTTAGATCTAAATCTCTCTAAACATCTTCCAAAACCCTTTGATCATTAGATTACTAATTCTTGTTTCAAGTGATTCAATCCTTCATCATCCATCCTCATCCAAAGTGCAAGAGAAGAATACTCCTTCAACCTCAAGTTTAAGAAGTATTGTATATTTGTTGTGCATATTGTGCTATAGGCCATGTTGTGTAGTTGTGTTGTTTCGTATTATTTAAGTAGTTTCTAGGATCGGCCCTAGTTGTGAATAGAATTGGGTAGTGAAGAAGATTAAGTAGTGAAGTATGAAGTGGCTGTATAGTAGTGAGAAAGTTGAGTTGTGAAAAAGGTATGATAAGTTTGTGGTGTGTTGTGAGATTGGTTCTAGCTAGGATTAGGACCCGACATTTAGCCTTTGTGTTCGTTAAGCCGGTGTAAGCAAAAGTTGTGATAAGGTTTTCTCCGCCATAAGGGAGCCTTGTTGGACATAGTGAAGAAAGACTCCCGAGTAGGTGCTCGGTTGGAGTGGAGTAGACGGAAGAGCGAGATTCGTAGCCGAACCACTATTAAATCCCTTTGATCTCACGGGGCTGCATTCTTTCCAGTCTCTACGTTACTTATTACTTACTTGCTATACTGTCATATTATATTTACTTGTTGATATTGTAGTTTAAATTGTGCAAACTTTTGGGTGGTAAATAAAGTTCGAATTGGCTGTTTTCATTAAACCTGTAACAAAACCTTGGCTATTTTTTCCTAAAACCTAATCCTAGCCAAACTTTATTTTTTAGAGCCTGACGTTTAAAACTTTAAAGCATGTTATAATTGCGATTTGAGGAGCGTGATCGATATATTAGGAACGAGGATTTATTCCTAAGACTTGACTTACCGCGACAACTAGAAAAACTCGAATGTGTTTTCATTTGCCAAATTATTGATTTATTTTGAGTTTGAGAAAAACTCTGAAGTTTATGCTTGATTTTATTGGAAAAACTATTTCGTGAACGATGGCGCAAGTTTCGTAATTTTTCGAGTCCGTTTGCTATGTCATTCGAGTCCCGAACCGTTTTTATAAGAAGTTTAGCCTATTGGCAAGAGTGGTCCCTCGAGTTTATTTATAAAAACTACCCTACACTTTTACTAATCTTAAAACTACCCTATACTTGGAACTATAAATACCCCACACATTTACTTCCTCCCATTTTAATAAATAAAAAACACACACACACCTCAACTCTCTCTCTCCTCTCTTTCTCTCTCTAAACCGCCGGCCAAAAAGAAACCCCCACCGCCGGTCAACTTTTCCGGCCACCGGAGAAAATTCCGGCCAAACCCGATTACACCACCCATCCCATCTCATAGATCGGGACATCCCCGACTCATCCCCGCAACCCGTTTTGCTTCAATCTCAACCACGCGCCCCAAATCTTGAAAATTAGATTTCGATTTTCGTACTTTTTCCGGCCACTTTTTGTCACCGGTCACTTTTCCGACGAGTTTCTTGGTACCGAGCCCTTCCCCACCCTTTTTACACATGTTTTTCTTAATAAAAACCTAAAAATATACAAACCCTAATTTTCGTTATTTTTAAATCTGATTTGTTTTTGATTTTCTTTTTATTAAAAATGTTTTTAATAAGTGTTTTACTAATAAACTCGTGTGGTTTTCTTGTTTGGTCCGTTTGGAGCCGCGACTCGGTTGACTCACCGAGTCAACTCGGTTGACTCGGTGAGATTTGGTATTATTTGATGTTTTGGTTGTGTTTGGTGACGAGTGGGAGTAATTATTTTGTTGTTTGGTATGGTTTTGAGGTCCGTTTGGTTTCGTTAGGGTCTCGGCAGCCACTAGCCACCACCACCGAGCCATGGTGGTGGTGGTGGGTGATTAATTTGTCGATATTATTGTTGTTGGTGACTTGGGTTTAACTGTGTTTGGATTTGGATGAGATTTGGTTAGCCGAAGTGGTTTGCGAAATGTATTTTGGTTTGGTTTATGAGTTAGCCGATGAGATTTGGTATAGAATTGGTTTGGTAAAGTTGGTTGAGCCGAGATATGGGATTGTGGATTGGTTATGTTTTGTCGGGATATGGTTTTGGTCTCGGATTTTGGTTACATTATTATTTATAACCTTATTATCACTATTATTATTATTATTATTATTATTATTATTATTATTATTATTATTATTATTATTATTATTATTATTACTAATAATAAACTTATTATTATTATTATTATTATTATTATTATTATTATTATTATTATTATTATTATTATTATT
>LBNU01027392.1:7570-19637 GCA_014162995.1 Artemisia annua | reverse complement strand
TAAATCGAATGATATGTTTTGGTCACATTTTAAACGTCCCGAGTTGTGGTCGTTTACTATAAATGTGCCTGGTTTCTATTTTCGTAATACCCCCAGCACTGTAGCTGCCATATTTGAGTTGGGGGTGTTACATCCGCCATAAGGGAGCTTGTTGACATAGTGAAGAAAACTCCCGAGTTAGGTGCTCGGGGAGTGGAGTAGGACGAAGAGGAGATTCGTAGCCGAACCACTATAAATCCTTTGTCTCACGGTGCCATCTTTCCATCTCTATCTCTTTACTTATTTACTTACTTGCATACTTGTCATATTATATACTTGTTGATATTGTAGTTTCTAATTGTGCAAGTCTTTTGGTGGTAAATAAAGTTCAAATTGGTGTTTTCATAAACAAAGTTTTTGTAAATTAAAAAGACGTAAAACTATTCAACCCCCCTTCTAGTTTTCCACACAGTCCAACACTTAGAAAATGAATCATTGGTGTGTTGAAATACCCTAATGATTTTTAGCAAATCATCACAGCCATAAACGGATTTGACATGTCTTTACCTGTAGTCGTTTGCTCAGGACTAGCCAATTCTTAGGATCCCCAAAGGGTATCATCCATGGTGAATTGATGACCATTTCATCTCTCAGCAATGAAGCATGGGTGAGTTGGGTACCCTATGGTTTTGAGCAAACCATTACAGCTATCAACGGAATTGATGTGTCTTTACCAAAAACCGTTTGCTTTTGGACTAGCCAACTCTTTGATGGAATGTCGTCATCATCATGGTGAGTTGATTACCAGTTATGGTTTTCCACAGCCTTTACCACAAGCCATAATCTTGTGGGCTAGTCAACTCTTGTGTCAGAAAGACATGGTGAGTTGAGAACCATTTGTTGTGTAGTAATTAACCAACACCAAAACCTGCAAACAAGATAAAACAAAAACTATACTTTTTTTATTATTTTTTATTATTTTTTACTCTAATAAAAGAAAGAAAGAAAAAGAAATACAAAATATGTAAAATATACCATCAATCAGCAGCAGAAACCAAAGAAAAATGTACTACCAGTAGAAACACCAAGCTATCAATAGAAATAGTGTCCACCAGCAGCAATGAGCATCCAACAGCTGCAAAAATGATTATAATACAAAGAATACAACAATAAGCCTCCCGTTAAGCTTATGCCTCCCCTCAATCACTGCATCTGATAAAAACTATGGTTCTTGGGTACCCAGAATGAACCTTTCCTTTGAGTTTTCCAAGAATAACCTACTGAGGGTTTAACGGCAGTTGCTACTCTCACCCTGTTGATCCCAGTTGAGCATACGATCTAGTATAGAAGCTGACTTGAATTATAACTTAAACAACACGCGGAATATATTGTTTAACTTAAGATGAACACAAGAACAATTTACTTCACACTTAAACACTTCAATATATTGAATACGAGCAATCTTACAATGCTAGGGTTTTACAACTTTGAAGTGAATCGACTTTTCTAATACACGTACATTCTCTAACCCTAGGGATCTCCTTTTATAGACAAGGAACCCTACACGGTTTACAATGACTTCTTACACAAACAAACGATATTCTAAACCTATAGAATTTTTAATACAATCATTACTATAAATACACGAATCATTACTAAAATAAACTCTGAGTAGCAGAGTCTTCCAATATAAGCAGCAGAGTCATCTTTCCAGCAGCAGAGTCAGACAGCAGCAGATTGACTTTATTCAGAAGCAGAGTTCCTAAAACCCAACACACCCCACCATGTGCCATATTCATATGAGAGACATAAGGTATATATGACTGAAAATAAGAACTTGTAGGTCTATAGGTCATAGGTCTAGCATTAGATTTCCACCAACCAGTAGTAACTGATGAAGAATATCCTCCACCAGAGGGAACTAGAAAAGGCCTAGTAAGCCTATCAGTAGAAACGGGTGCATACACCTTTGGCTTACCAGTAGGAACTGGTTTACCAGCTCTCACATGTGCTGCTTTGGGAACAAATTGAGGAATACTAGCAACATTATTCCATATGGGTCTAAAAGTCTGTTGGTCATGACACATACTCATCCTATTTTCATGATAATCACAGTCTTTAATAAGATGGAATTTACTACCACACACAAAACAAGATTTCTTCTTAACATGACTTGCCTTTTTATTAGAATAACCATTCTTATTACAAGAAGTCCTAGAATTATATGTTTATCAGATTTATTACAAGTGAAGCTAGGTAAATCTTGAACAATAATGGGTTCTTGTTTAGGTGCCCTAACTTTGGATTCAATCTCAGCTGTACTCTTAGATGTAGAAACACTAGAAGTAGATGCATAGGAGGTAGACTCAGTTGAGTTGGACTCTGAGCTTTTGACACAAAACACACTAGGGATAGGGACATTGACCATTGAAGACTTATCAGATTTATCACAAGACACAAAGTCATTAGACACAGAATTAGAGTCACTAAAGTTTGAGGACTTTGTACCATAAGACATTTGTGATTCATCCAGGTCACTACGATCAGACATAGGAGTGTAATCATCAGTAAGAGGTGGATGCACAGCCTTCATGCCATCAGTGTTGGTAAACCTATTAAATTTAGGTCTACCAGCCTTGTCATCAGAAGTAGAGTCAAATACTTGCATACCGGGGTAATACAATCATTTGTGTAGGAAATCCCGCCACTCCTTGATCGTTACGGCCAGGCTGTTAAAACCTTTAATTATTGTAGGAAAAATAACATNACACATCATTTGGCCCTATAAAGTCTCCATACCCCAACCCTCTCCTAGACTTAGTGGACTGAGAACTATCAATTAATTTTTCAAGATGTTTAGTTCCCTGTTGCCACTTCATACGACCTGCTACTTCTTTATCAAACATATCTTGCAATTCTTCTTTTTCTAAATCAACTTTTGCTTTTTCTTTTTCAGAATACTTCTTTATCAAACTTATCTTGCAATTGGCTCTGATACCAATTGTGAAGAATCTTTTAAGCCCAATCTAGGATTATAGAAACAATGATTTGCACAGCGGAATAAGAACATAAGAATCAAAGTTTCACAAGGTTTTTCCAATAAAACAATGATCCTCTATGGATCTAATAAAAATATTTTTCTTGAAGTGTTTTTCTTGGATTCGTACGTAATACAATAGCCATCTGTTCCTTTTATATACAAGGAACCCTAATTCGGCAACAAATAGAAAATCAAATCATATCACTACCTTAAACAACATTCTAAAAAATATGGTTTGACTTAACCGTAGAAACCACAAAAATACTAACAGCAAAAACAACTCTATGTCATTTCAATAATTACCAACAATTATTATTATTATTATTATTATTATTATTATTATTATTATTATTATTATTATTATTATTATTATTATTATTATTATTATTATTATTATTATTATTATTATTATTATTATTATTATTATTATTATTATTATTATTATTATTATTATTATTATTATTATTATTATTATTATTATTATTATTATTATTATTATTATTATTATTATTTATTCATTTTTTTAAAACATCACTTCATTAGAAAATCATAGGATTTACAAAAAATTAGTAGGGAGCCAAGATACCAACTAGGCCCACACTCATCTAGCTATAGCGAAGCTTATCCTACTAAAAATGTGATTAGCAGCACGTACTTCAATGTCTTGAGTCACCGAGAAACGTCGGATACGCTTTAATAAGGTCGCCGCATACTTCTCAAATTCTCCAAAGGAGGAGAATGAGAAGGGGAGAAACCCATATCCAATGCCCGCGCATTTAGCCTCATACTTGACACGTTTACATTGTGCGGCATCAATCACCGCACGACCCGATGCAATTAATGGTAGTTTTAGAAATAGTAATCTATTAATTCGGATGCGCTTTATTATTAATATTATTATTATTATTATTATTATTATTATTATTATTATTATTATTATTATTATTATTATTATTATTATTATTATTATTATTATTATTAAGGGTGGAAACGAGCCGAGCCGAGCCCGAGCTCGCCAAAGCTCGAGCTCGGCTCGTTTATATATATAAAGCTCGAGCTCGGGCTCGAGCTCGTTTCGAGCTTTATATTTTGAGCTCGAGCTCGGCTCGTGAAAATTTTCAAAAGCTCGAGCTCGAGCTCGAGCTCGACTAATTTATATAATGTGTTAAAGAAAACAAAGTTCAAATAGAGCTCGGCTCGTTAATTACATAAGGCTCGAGCTCATTTACTACTTTTAAGCTCGTTTATACGTATAGACAATATATATACGTATATATTTCAAAGGCTCGTTTAGGCTCGCGAGCCTACTCGAGCTTTTTGTANAACGTGATGAAGCCGTTTAAGATATGATAAGAACACGCATCTAAGAAACTCCACTTCACCTTCAAATAAGTGATAAACAATCTTCTTCGTAATCAATTAATCAAATAAACCAAATAACGAGCCTTTTGAAACTTTTAAGAACCAAAATTTCTTCATGTGTGTGTGAACCAAATAACCATGTGTGTGTAAAACCATCTCGATCTAAGCATATGTACTTCCCCTTACTGCTCTTAAATCATGCATATATATTAAACCATAAAGCTCTTTTCTTGTCTCCATAAATTATCTTGCAATGGCAGTACTTTAAAGCAGTACTTTGCAAGAACAGTACTTTAGTCGAGCAGTACTTTCAATGAGACGCAGCAGTACTTTAAAACAATGAACAGTACTTTGAAAAATAAACGAGCAGTACTTTCATATAGTGGAGCAGTACCTTGAAGGAAACGAGCAGCAGTACTTTGAACAAATCACGGGCAGTACTTTGGATATTGATGGAACAGTACCTTGAGAACAAAGCAGTACTTTGCCTTTCCATTGACACAAGTCAATACAGCAGCAACTTTATGAACTCCCACAATGAATAAATTATCGATCATAAATATAACTGACCTACTATGAGATAAAATCTTTACTTCACCACTTGCATAAGACAAGATCAAATTTGTGATGCAACACCGTCCCATGATACAATAATCGACTAATTTAATTCTCCCACTGACCAATTAATGATTGACATCTCTCCACACAGTACGAGAATTATTAATTACACCATATCAATTCCATATAAGCACCAGACGACAATTTTTCTTTTTGTTGCAGCGACCAATCCATATTTGAGCAGTAGCATAAAGAATCCATGTACACCTGATCTGCCACCGACCCACGATCGTATAAATCCCATCCAAATTAATACTTTTGTATGAGAATAACAAATAAAGATAGAATCGTGCATCATCACCAACTGTATACCTTTAAATCCTTCACATAATTACGTTGAGTATACGAGATTTATCATTGTAAATCCAATACACGACAACCCACTGGTCAACTTAAATTAATTCGCATTGACTAATTTAACAAAACAGTACGAGGTATCTTGTGAATTAATTCTTCCAATATGCACTTTTTCAATTAAGGAGTACGACTGATCTCTTACCGAACATAAAACATTCATCAAATCAGATATACCATACAACAGTCGACAAATATATTAATAACATGTTGTCACATTGAATAACTGATAAAGATCGATACCTTAAAAACCTTTAGACCATCGTACTTCTCCAAATCAGTTTCTTCACCATTAAACCTTGTTTAATCCCAGATATCACGAGCCCCAGGCTCTGATACCACATGTAGGAACCCAGCACTCCTTGATCGTTACGGGCTCCAGGCTGTTAAACCTTTAATTATCTAGGAACAATAACATTGAATAACATGCAGCGGAATAATAAATAAGAACATCAATGTTATCAACAAGGTTTTTCATTATCATCTCTAACATACAAACATCTACAACCCCAATTCTACTTGATCAAGGTAGAACGACCTTGAGGCTGACTAACCAACTAACTCTAACTAAACCCTAGGCGTTTCCCAAATCCCTACGCCTAGGTTCCCACACACACACACCTTTGATGTTTACATCTTGTACGTACTTAATAAAACTAATGACCCTATGTCTCTTTATATACTAGAGACATCTAGGGTTTACAAGAGGAATCATAATACAATTAGGAAACTAAATCTTTTAAGTAAATCTTCTAGAATCTTCCAAATTCTCCATCTTTTTGTAGTTTCCCATCTTGTCACTTTAAGCCCTTCATGTTTCATTCTTTCTTGTTTTGTATCATCAAATCTAATAGACCCAACAATCTTCCCCTATTTGATGATGACAAAACAAACACCTTCTTGTACGAACTTCCCTAGACGAAGTAGAAAAGTTGAGATAAAATCTCACCATGAATGAAACAATCTTGTCTTCCCCTTGATTCATGCAATGCCACTCCAACATCTCTTCAACATCTCTTCCCCTTTTTGTTATCAACAAATAGGGAACATATGCAAATAATGATCTTGACCACCACGAACCAATACCACACTTCTAATCAAAGCCTTCCAATGTTTCAAATTGCCCTCCATGAAGAACACCAAAATGCTTACGAAAAATGAATCCAAAACAATAGAAACTCCAACTAGTAGTAGTAGTAATGATCAACAATAGTAAAAATCAAACACTTCCCCTTGAGTGGTGCATGAACATCAAATGATTAAACACATCATTAGATACTTCCCCTGAAATCAATGTGCTAACCATCTTCATGATTCTTCAAATCTGTAAGCTCCTTGTAATGATTACTGATGAAGAAAACCAAATATAACGAACTTGATGAAGAAGTAGAACAACCCAAACTTGTGTCTTATGTCTTGTACTAACCACGTGACTCCAAACTCATACCAAGAACAAAAAATATGAATAGACCGCAATCTCTTGACAAATCCTCAACTAGATGAGACACTGAGTACTACAACGTAACTCCTTTAAGTGATAGCCAATGTGTGCATAGAGCATCATAAGAAAAATCACACTCTTTGGCTAGATTTATCAAGTCTTTGTCACATCTTTAACGCACAAACAAGTTATCTTTAAACGTGATGAAGCCGTTTAAGATATGATAAGAACACGCATCTAAGAAGCTCCACTTCACCTTCAAATAAGTGATAAATAATCGTCTTCGTAACCAATTATTCCAAATAAACCAAATACGAGCCTTTTAAAAACCTTTAAGAACAAAAAACTTCTTCCTGTGTGTGTGAATGAAATAACCTGTGTGTGTACTCTAACAAACTCATCTCGAATCAACCATAAGTACTTCCCCTTACTACTCGTAAACCATGCATATATATTGAACCATAAAGCTCTTATCGTATCTCCATAAAGCATCTAAACACAACAGTACTTTAAACCCAACAGTACTATGAATGAGAACAGTACCTTGCAAATAAGCATGTAGCAGCAGTACTTTCAAAACCTTGGAGCAGTACTTTGCAATGAGACGAGCAGTACCTTCGAAAAGTACAAGCAGTACTTTGATAACACGAGCAGCAGTACCTTGAGTGACAATGGAGCAGTACTTTCATAACGAAGCAGTACTTTAAATCAAGAGCAGTACGTTGAACAAACAGCAGTACTTTGTTGTACAAGAGCAGCAGTACTTTGATAATGGAGACGATTTAGCAGTAGCATACGTGCTAACCAAGAAGCAATACATATAATACTTGTAGTAGCATTAATAAGATACGAACAGTACCTTACTCCAGCAGTTCTTATCTTCACGCAAGCAATAAAAATACTTGAACAATCGTTCAACCAATGATATTGAATCAACAAGCTGCTATATTCTCCACAAAACAAATCTTGAATATTTCCACAACTCCAACACCGACCCATGATTGAATGAATCCCAATTAATTACTCCATGTACCATGGATCGTTTATTAATTTATCCCATGATTCAATAATAATGAATTAATACACCAGATCTGTTAAATCATTAAACTACCGACCCATTATCTTTTCCAACCAGATTCTTCGACAAAGTGGAGAGTGTACTGCCTTAGGGTATTTATAATAGTCTACTACTAGGGTTCATCCTTGAAACCATATTCAAGTCCCCAAAACCAGTAGCAAGCCATGAAGAATAAACCCTAAATATCTAGGGTTCCAAAAGTATGAAACTCGAATCAACTTCAAAGCTTCACTCTTCCATGAACTTTAGGCAGCAAGCAACATATATCCAACTCCCATAATGAATTAGAACAGTACAACACGAATTTAGAAAGTTGAATGTGCCAAAAACCCTAAAAAATCGACTTATAAGAAACTGTTTCTGCAGCAGACTTCGACGGACCAGAACTTTCACATAAAAGCTCAGACTGAAGATCCCTCCGGTGGAAATCTTCCTTGATATATAGAGAAGCTCCAGTAAAAATTTCAGCCCGATCCAACGGTTAACGAAGGAGCTATCGCGTTTGCAAAACTGCTCTGCAGAAAGTTGCGAAAATTGAACCAAAGTCGATTTTTTCTTCATTCTTCGACGAAAAACCTTGTGAAATCCCAGATATCACGAGCCCCAGGCTCTGATACCACATGTAGAACCCAGCATACTTGATCGTTACGGGCTAGGTTGTTAAACCTTTAATCTAGGAACACACAATAACGAAAGCGGAATATTCAAACAATGAATTAACGTTATCATGAACAAGGTTTTTCATTATCATCTTACTCTCTAACGATTACAAACTTAATAACATGTTCTACCTTGATCAAGTAGAACACGTTATCTAAACTAAACAACTAACGACTAACCCTAGGCGTTTATCTCCTACGCCTAGGTTACACACACACACCTTTTGTCGACTACATTATGGAAGACTTAATTAATAAAACCTACATCCCTTGTCCTCTTTATATACTAGAGGATTAGGGTTACAAGAATACTACGAAGGACTAATAAATAAAACTTCTTTTGCAAGCAAGTCCTTCCCATCTTTTGTAGAATTCCTTCTTGTCATATTAAGTCCCTCATGTTTCATTCTTCTTGTTTTGTATCATCAAATCAATAAATATAATTCCCAACAATCTTCCCCTATTTGATGATGACAAAACAAATACCTTCTTGTACGAACTTCCCTAGACGAAGTAGAAAAGTTGAGATAAAATCTCACCATGAATGAAACAATCTTGTCTTCCCCTTAATTCATGCAATGCCACTCCAACATCTCTTCAACATCTCTTCCCCTTTTTGTTATCCACAAATAGGGAACGAATTGAAAGCTTCCCCTTGAGTGGTGCATGTAGATGATTAAACATTTAATCATTAAGCTTCCCCTGAAACCCATATGTTAATCATCTCTTGAATCTTCAATTCTGTAAGCTCCTTGTAAAGATTACTGATGAAGAAAACCAAATATAACAAACTTGATGAAGAAGTAGAACAACCCAAACTTGTGTCTTATATCTTGTACTAACCACGTGACTCCAAACTCATACCAAGAACAAAAAATATGAATAGACCGCAATCTCTTGACAAATCCTCAACTAGATGAGACACTGAGTACTACAACGTAACTCCTTTAAGTGATAGCCAATGTGTGCATAGAGCATCATAAGAAAAATCACACTCTTTGGCTAGATTTATCAAGTCTTTGTCACATCTTTAACGCACAAACAAGTTATCTTTAAACGTGATGAAGCCGTTTAAGATATGATAAGAACACGCATCTAAGAAGCTCCACTTCACCTTCAAATAAGTGATAAATAATCGTCTTCGTAACCAATTATTCCAAATAAACCAAATACGAGCCTTTTAAAAACTTTAAGAACAAAAACTTCTTACTGTGTGTGTGAACCAAATAACCATTCTGTGTGTGTAATCCAAAATCAATCAAACTCATAGATACTTCCCCTTACTGCTCTTAAATCATGCATATATATTGAACCATAAAACGCTCAACTTGTCTCCATAACTCATCTTGAGAACGAACAGCAGTACTTTAATAACAATATTTTTATATCAGCAGTACTTTGAACAGTTCCATAGCAGTAGTACGTGAATTCAATAGAGCAGTACCTTGAGATATAGCAGTACTTTCAAACAATGAACAGTACTTTCAAAATCATGGAGCAGTACTTTGAAAGACACTTGCAGCACTTTGGAGCAGTACGTTGATCATGGTAGCAGTAGTTTACGAGAGCAGTACTTTACAAGATGAGAAACGAATCTAATAATTATCCTTCAATACAGCTCACGTGATCAATCAATGATATATCCACCAATCACTAACCCATGTGAGAATTTTGACCAATAAAATCAATCCAGTATTAGCACCTCGTTTAATACATCCCACAAACATGCGCTTGTAGACAAAACACAATTAATACCAATCGATCAATGATAATTAGTGAAGTACGAGGTAACCATTAATCACACCAATAATCGATCAATTGATCTTGAATGATAGATAAAATAGCACCGACCCACGATCGTATAAATCCCATCCAAATTAATACTTTTGTATGAGAATAACAAATAAAGATAGAATCGTGCATCATCACCAACTGTATACCTTTAAATCCTTCACATAATTACGTTGAGTATACGAGATTTATCATTGTAAATCCAATACACGACAACCCACTGGTCAACTTAAATTAATTCGCATTGACTAATTAACAAAACAGTACCGAGGTATTCTTGTTGAATTAATCTGTGCCAATATGGACCTTTTCAATAAGAGTACGACTGACTCTTAAAAACCTTTTAGACCATCAGTAGCTTGCCCAAATTCAGTTTCTTTCACCATTAACTCACTGATTTTATATCCCGGATGTATTTCACAGGAGATGCCCTCAGGTCTCTCTTGATATGCACAATGTTGGTTAGGACCGCACTGCTCAATCAGTTTTCGTTACGCTCAGCTGTATTAATCCTCTTATACATTTATTAGGAACGAGAATTTATTTGTAGACTAGCTCAGCACAACCTAGAGAAACTCGAATTTGTTTCACTTGCCAAATTATTTGATTTATTATGAGTTTGAGAAAAACTATAAAGTTTATGCTTGATTTTATTGGAAAAACTATTTCGAGAACGATGGCGCAAGTTTTATAATTTTTCGAGTCCGTTTGCTATGTCATTTGAGTCCCGAACCGTTTTATGAAGAAGATTAGCTAAAAACCCATCCATAACACCCATCTATAAATACCCCCACCCTATACCCTTTATTCATTTCCTCACTCCAAAAACACACACACTTCCCCTCCTTCTCTCTTCCTTTCTCTCTCTAAAAATCCGGCCAACACCCCTTGCCGGCGCCGCCACAAATTCCGGCCACCGGAATAAATTCCGGCCAAACCAACTTACACCACCTACCCTATCTTGTAGATCGGGACATCCCCGACTCATCCCCGCAACCCGTTTCATCCCAAACCTCGCGACGCGCCCTAGATCTAGAAAAGAAGCCGTCGACTTTCATACTTTTCCGGCCATCTCATTTTTCCGGCGAGTCTTTTGGTATTCGAGCCTTCCCCAAGCCTTTTAATCACGTTTTGTTTATAAAAACTTAACAAAACCCTAACCCTAATTTTCGTTATTAAATCAAACCGAATTTTTTGATTTCTTTTTTTTATAAAACGATTTTAATAAATGTTTAAATGGTAAAACTCGTGTGGGATTTCGTTCTTGGTCCGATTGGTGACTCGACTCGGTCGAACTCACCGAGTCAACTCGTGACTCGGTGAGGGTTTTGTTTATTTATGATGTTTGGTCGAGTTAGGTGACTAAGGGGGTATATATTTTTGTTGTTTGAATTTATTTTGGGTTTCGTTTGGGTTGTTTGGGTGTCGACAGCCGAGAACCGCCACCACCGTGGCTTGGGTGGTGGTGGTGGTGGACTATTTTTATTATTATTGTTGTTTTGGGTGATGTTTGGACTTGGTTTTGGATTTGGTTGTGATTTGGTTAGCCGAAGTGGATTGCGAAAGATGTTGTTGGTTATAGTTAGTGACGGGTTTAGGATTAGATTTGGTATTTTTGGTTGAGGCGAGAACATGGGATTGTGATGTTTGTTTCGGATTTGGTTTTGGTTATGTTTTGTCGGGATTGGTTATTAGTCTCGGATGGTTATTGTTATTATTAT
Organism: Artemisia annua; assembly: GCA_014162995.1. Taxonomy (NCBI): domain Eukaryota; kingdom Viridiplantae; phylum Streptophyta; class Magnoliopsida; order Asterales; family Asteraceae; genus Artemisia; species Artemisia annua. The sequence continues at coordinate 7,594 of LBNU01027392.1, read as the reverse complement.
AACCTTATTATTATTATTATTAGT
>LBNU01027391.1:121556-133335 GCA_014162995.1 Artemisia annua | reverse complement strand
ACCAGAGAGATGATCGTTCTCTCCACAGGGAATTAGTGTTCGTTAGGTTAAAGACTAGCTCTAATTTAGGTCTAAGGTGGAGGATGATTTATTTTTGTATTTTTATATTTTTATGAAGCAAGTAACATCACGGTTTTGAAGGAGTGGGCGGAATTAGTTGCTATAACTAACCCAAGTTATCTACTTGCATATTTAAAAATAAACGTTTGAAGAAAACAATGGTGGAAAGTATGTTTACTTAGATTTCATTACTCCCTACAACTATCTTTTACCATTGTAATAGTATGTTGAGTTTGCGTGGATACGGGTGTATTCCTAACAGAGTTGGGGAGTGCGTTCCCATCCCTAACTCCTATAAGCTCCTACCTCAACTATATGCACGATACGTCAAGTATGCCTATCATAAGCCACCCGATACAACCTTAGCCAATGAAATACCTACCTTCCCAAAATTCGATTAACCACATACGATTCACGTTTCCTAAGACGTTCAACGCTTGTTACCGTATAGGAGGTTAGGGCCAGTTTCTTAAGTCTAACGTAGATGAAACATTTCATCCAAAATACAAATCAGCAACATACTCATCCACAGATACATCAATAGTTACGGTTTCCATTAGCATCTAAGGCCAAACACAAGTAATTTAGCCTTTAGTGCTATGTTATAAAGGAAAGAAAAGGCACAAACACGTAAATCATACCAACATGCATAGACATATTGTAATGGATTGAATGAAGACTTATCTTAGATTAAACATGCAAGTTAGAGGGGTAAAAGTACCCTCTAAGGTCTGTGATACACGAGCTAGGGTTTAACCCTTAAGTTCTCCACCAAGTTCCTCCTTTTAAAACAAGAAAAATCGTTCTATATATATAGATAATACGGGCTGACGGCGTCAGCCCAAGGTGTGACGCAGTCACGCCGCCGATTAGGGTTTTGTGATGGCCTTCTTGACGTCGTCACGCCGCCTTGTTCCAGATCTGACGGCCTTCCCTGACGCCGTCACCAAAATAGGCTAAAAACTCTCTGGCCCGTCATGAGTAACTTCCAATTCTTCACTTCAGTTGTTCCTGACGTCGTCACGTTGGAGCCTGTGATGCCGTCACCTTCTGTGCACTTTTAGGGTCTTTTGAGATTTTGTTGTTTTCCGCACTTTTTCACTCCGAAAACGCCCGAAAATGCTTCTTTTGTGATTTTCTCCTCAAAAGTACCTAAAATGAGAAAAGAAACGACTTTGGGTGAAATCCGATCCAATAATATACGAATTAGGACTCAAACTGACCCCTAAAAACGTAACATTTTTGGTCTCATCAACTCGACACACTACTCGTCTTTGGTCTTGAAATGATGTAAGGGCCAAGTTTTAAAGTTTACAAACTACCGGCACACTCAATATTTGGTGGATTTGGGGTAAATAAGGGGAAATGGATAGGCTAAATCTCACCATAAGAAATCAAGGGATAAATGTGCTCGGCTAAGGTCTATTCTAGTTAGGTTAGGAAACACATGTCAAAATTTTAAAAATGGCATAATTTTTTAAAATAAATTAGAAAAATGAAGGCAATAAAGTTTAAGTTATAATTCTACTCCTGTCCCCCCACTTGAAATGTACAAAGTCCCTTTTGTACTAAAAATTAAATATTTGTGAAGTGAAAGTAGAATTAGAGCGAGAACTCCCCTGAAATTTGCTCCAAAATGAAAGAAGGACCATGTATAGAATGCATGCATGCGTCTTGCTTCCATGAGCAAACTTTAATTCTGTGAAATCATGATACTACCACAAGCATAATAAAAAGAAACAGAAAAACAAAATAAAACCTAACTCACTTTCGTAGGAATCACGGTTGCATTTAGCGTATGCAACAAGCTTTTTAAACCATTTGGTATACCAAGTGGACGAGTGTAGTCTCGTGAGGGTTTACAGTGAGCTCACCCACAAAGTTCATTTATTACTAATACAGGGTAATGGTACGTAAATTGAGAAACCCGCCACAGAGAGTTGTTACGGCGTAACCACATTGCTGAGTTACGCCGTAACTAGAGGAACCTGGAGATGCATCAGAATAAAAAAGGATGGTTACGACATAACCAATGTTCCGGGATATGCCGTAATTAAGGCACAGGTTCTTCACAGTTTCCTGCAAAAGTGAGCTTAACTCGATACTTCTTGCTCCAATTCCTGCAAAACGTAAAAACAAACATACCAAACTAAAAACTAAACTAAAAAATGAATAAGGAAAATGAAAATGTGGGTTGTCTCCCACAAGAGCACTTTTGTTTATTTAACGAGTCTTTAAGTTAGACTCAAAGCCACTAGTCATCATGTAGGTGTGAAGAAGAGGTTCTCGGATAGCTTGCTATTTTCCTCTCCATAGTAAATTTTTGCCCTGTGCCCATTTATTTTGAAGTACTCACCATTTCTACTGACGACTTTAATCGTTCCATAAGGAAATACTCGACTTACCGTATAAGGCCCAATCCATCGGGACTTCAGTACTAGGAAAAAGTCTGAGCTTTGAATTGAAAACGAGCACCTTTTGTCCTACGTGGAATTCCTTTTCCTTAATTCTAGCATCGTGCCATCTTTTGGTTCTATCCTTATATGCTCTAGTATGTTCATAAGCCTCATCTCTTAATTTAGCAAGTCGATTTATTTGGGAGTATCTGTGATTTTTCATCTCATCATTGTCAAAGTTAACATTTTTAAGTGCCCAAAAAGCTTTATGTTCTAGTTCCGCTGGGAGATGACAAGCTTTACCGTACACAATTCGAAAAGGTGTGCTGCCTAAGGGGGTTTTATAGGCAGTCCTAAATGCCCACAAAGCATCATCTAGCTTATCTACCCAATCTTTCCGATTACTGCTCATGGTTTTTTCTAAGATCCGCTTTATTGCTCGATTGGTGTTTTTAGTTTGCCTTTTCGTCTGAGGATGGTACGAAGTTGATAACTTATAAACTACCCCGTAATCATAAGTGCCTTTCCCATTATTACGTTGTAAAAATGTGTTCCTCTATCGCTTATAATTGATTTGGGAACTCCGAACCTAGAGAATAGCTTTTTCAGAAATCTGATGACACTCCTAGCATCGCATGTGGGTTGCGCCTCAGCTTCTACCCATTTTGACACATAGTCAACAGCGACTAAAATATAGCATTTTTTTCCTGACGAGGTGAAAGGTCCCATGAAGTCGATTCCTCAAACGTCAAATACTTCACAAACCATTATGTTGTTTAAAGGCATCTGATTACGTGAAGAAATATTACCTGAACGCTGGCATGCATCACATTTCCTTACGTATTTAGCAGCATCTCTAAAAATGCTCAGCCAATAGAACCCTGCTTCAAATACCTTTCTCAATGTCGTATCAGCCCCATGATGCCCTGCAGTTGGACCTGTATGACAATGATCCAAAAATTTCTGTTGCTCATCCCCAATCACACATCTTCTAATGATTCCATCGGGACATGACTTAAATAAGAATGGATCATCCCAAAAATAATATTTCAAATCGGAAAAGAATTTCTTTTCTAATCATATGTTTTGTTACTCGGGAGGACTCTTGCGGCCAAGTAATTTGCATAGTCAGCATACCACGGGTCCGGATTTGGATCCTTAATGCGAACAGACATCAAATGTTCATTAGGAAATGAATCTCGTATAGCTTCCTTGTTAAGTTCATCCAACTCAGGATTTTCAAGTCTAGATAAATGGTCTGCTGCCAAATTTTCAGCTCCCTTTTTGTCTTTGATCTCGATCATCTTGCTTACTAAACAGATACTTAAGAGCTGAATGGTCAGTGTAAACAATAGTTTTGGACATTACCAGATAAGACCTGAATTTGTCAAAAGCATAAACTACTGCTAATAACTCCTTTTCAGTAGTAGTGTAGTGTTCTTGTGCGTCATTTAAGGTTTTACTAGCGTAGTAAACTGGCTTAAATTTTTTTTATCTACCCTTTGTCCCAAAACAGCCCCAACAGCATAATTGCTAGTGTCGCACATGAGTTCAAAATCATTATTCCAATCGGGTGCGATGATAACAGGAGCTGTTGTAAGTTTACTTTTTTATATGTCAAAAGCGCTTTTGCATTCAGTGTTAAAATTAAATTTAGCGTCTTTCATGAGTAATTAGGTCATAGGTTTAGCAATTTTAGAGAAATCTTTAATAAACCTTCGATAAAATCCCGCGTGTCCTAGAAAACTTCTAATTCCTTTTAGATTTGTAGTATAAGGGAGTCTAGAGATAACTTCCACCTTAGCTCTATCTACTTCAATACCCGATTGGGATATTTTATGTCCTAAAACAATCCCTTCCTTAACCATGAAATGACAACTTTTCCCAATTAAGGACTAGATTAGTTTCTTCGCACCTAGCAAGCATTCTAGATAAGTTGTTTAAACAGAAGTTAAATGAGTTACCGAAAACTGAGAAATCGTCCATGAAGACCTCCATAAAATCCTGGCATATATCAGAAAAGATTGCTACCATGCATCTCTGAAAGGTGGCTGGGGCGTTGCATAATCCAAATGGCATCCTCCGATATGCAAATGTTCCGTATGGACAAGTGAAAGTCGTTTTTTCTTGATCTTCAGGAGCTATTGGTATTTGAAAGTATCCTGAAAATCCATCAAGAAACTAGTAGAATTCATGTCTTGAGAGTCTCTCCAACATTTGATCGATGAAGGGGAGTGGTAAATGATCCTTCCTAGTTGCATCATTGAGCTTTCAGTAGTCGATGCAAACTCGCCATCCTGTAATAGTTCTGGTTGGGACCATTTCATTGTCTTCGTTAACGACCACCGTCATTCCTCCTTTCTTAGGTACAACATGAATTGGACTGACCCAAGGACTATCGAAAATGGCGTATATTAAACCAGCGTCCAAAAGTTTAATGATCTCATCTTTTACTACATCTTGAACTTTTGGGTTCAATCTTCTCTGTGGTTGCACTACAGGCTTGAAATCGTCTTCCATTAAGATTTTGTGGGAGCAGAATGAAGGGCTAATTCTTTTACTATTTGAAACTTTCCATGCCATTGCGCCCTTATGCTTGCTTAAAACCTGTAATAAAAGCATTTTTTCATTGTCAGATAATGAAGATAAAATGATGACTGGAAGCTCGGCGTTCCCATCCAGAAAAGCATATTCTAAATGGGAAGGAAGCTCCTTCAGTTTAGGAGTGACTGGCTCCAAATGGTCAGCCCAAAGTCAACCACGGATGTGGTCAATATGGTCAAACAGCTTAGGCCAAATCTCTCTGGAATATAGTGTTTTCCCGGGTCGTTAAGTCCCAACGAGGCGTGCAATTGTATTAAAAACGACTTGTGATCGGGTGAATTTGAATGGATAATCAAAATTTTGGAATAGGATGACTAAATAAAACAAATATAAATTTAACATGAATTAAATAAGCAATATGAACAATTAAGCACACGCAAAGTAACTTAAAACGCAAATAATCATAGAAACGCGCGTTTTCGGTAATCGAAAATGCACCTAGAAAATTGAAACTCTCAAATTTTAACCCTACAAATGTAAAAATAATTTTCCTAGATTCTAACTTATAAAAGAAAATTTTGAAAAAAAGAATTATATTTTTTTGACTTTTTAATAATTAGTTATGAATTAAAATCTATTTAAACTAATTAAATGATTTAAAAATAGTAAACTAAATGGGAAATTTATGAAATTTTTGCAGGAAATTCTAACTTATTATTCTAAATCTAGGAAAATTAAGATTACCTAAAAATTAAGTCCTAATAAGCAGTTTGGGCTAATAAGCATTTTGAATAAGCACTTCAAATAAGCAAATAAGCACTAGAATGCACCAAAAGCTCAGGTATAGTGTAATAGACCTAAACAAATTTACTTCAACTCAAAAAACTCAAATAAGCCCAGGCCGTGAGCCAAAAAAGCAATGAGCAGTTTGCAACTAGAGTGGCTAACTACCCTACTTCTAGCTTAATTTTAAGCTACTAGATAAGCCAATTCTTGGAAAGTGACGAGGGCAAAATCAAGCTTATACTACTGGCTATCCAAATCACCAAGAATCAAGCAAAAGGCTCAAAAATTGAGCAAGTTATGGACTTGAGAAAACGGGTCAGGATGCAACAAAACTGGATGCAGGGCGCATGAATGGTCACACAGTCAACTTTGAGCTTATGCACCAGCTAGGAATCAATAAGCTAAGGTATAAAAATTATGCAAACATAAAGATGAGCTAGCAAAGAACATATAGACCAAATCTCAGATCAAATAGAGCTTGTATGATCTTAAAAATGAGCTTGTGAAATAAGGCTTATGCACACTGATGGAGAAAGAATAAGCTTAAACAAACTGATGAACAAACAGGCTAGGGGGGGGAGTATACTGAGCAATCAAAAGGCTATCTAAATGGACAAACTAATACAGAAAAACAACATATGTGGATAAACAATCAACCAAAGAATAATTAGACCAAGCTTGAGCTGATGTGCAGGGGTTCAAAACATGCCTACCAGTGTATGTTCAAGCCACTCAAAAGCTTACCATAAGCTCAGATAACAATTCACAAAATTGCAATCAAGTAAACTACCAACCCAACATTTAGCATGCAAATTTCAGGTTCAAAGGGCTTATGGTGAGCTTTTAAAATTTCAACAACAAAACACAGTTGAGCATTTTTGAAAAAGGAGCAGGTATGCAGGTTACTTGAAGGCCAATTTTAAGCTACTAATCACTCTAGAAAACTTAAAACAAGCTCAATCACATGAAGTCTGTACTACAAACAGCTTGTGTAACCAATTTTAAAAGCTAATTCTAACTTAAGCTTAACTAAAATGGAAGATAAAAAAGGCAATGGGGACAGTGGGGTGCTGATGCAACAGTGGCCAATATGGGTCAAAATGGGTGATAAATGGCTATTGGGCTGTTTTGGTGGCCTAAAAGCAGCAGGTAAAAAAATCATAAAAATAAAATAAAAATATGGTTAACTAGATAAGCTACTAGATAAGTTGCATACCAATTTTTAGAGCAAAAGACCTAAAATTAAAGAAATTAAAAATCAAAAACTTCTAGCTGTGGGGTGGTCTTTTTGACAGTAAAACAAGGGTGAAAATGGGTTAAAAAGTGAATTCTTGACCTGGAAAGTCAAAGACCAGATATAGGGCATATGCACTAACCTAAATGCAGCTGAAACAAACCAAAAACAAGTAACTAAAGCACCTAAAACTAGCTACCACCCTACTGATTTCTTAAAGCAGTTTTACATAAATTTTTTTGGAAATCTAACTAAAATACTTCATTCCTACTTGAAACTGGAAAATTTTACTTTAAAACTAATAACAAAGATGGAACAAAGTTGGTTGAGTTAAAAAGAAAAGGTAACAACAGTTACAAGGCCAAAAATGGCCTTGTGTCAAACACCCCTTAAGTATTGACTGATTTTAGATTTAAAGAGATTCAGACCAAATCAACTTATTCTAAAGCTTCCTATGTAATATTCAGGCTAATTATACTACATAAAAACTAAAATGACTTAATAATGAGCACTAGAAATAGCAGAAACAATTGCAAGCTAATATGACTAGAAAAATTTTAAATGAGCAATAACTTAAACTAGCAAATGACCATAAGATATAAAGCAACTAACAACTAAAAATATACTACCCAAGCAGAAATAACACAAGAAAACTCAATATTAAGCAGAACTCAAGCAAATACAAATAAGCAGTTTCAAATAAGCCAAAAAGCCAAAGTTGACTTACAAGCTTAAGGCCACTGTTAACTTCTAAATCACTTTCTAAAACAATCCTAATGCTCCCCAAGAGCTCTAAACCATGGTTCCACAGCTTCTTCTTCTTTTTTTCTTTTCTTTTTTTTTTACTATTTTTATCTATTTTTTTTTTTATTTTTTTGGATTTTTTTAAGTCTTTGAACTGAAAACAGGTTTTGTAACTAAAATAGCTTATAAAAACTTAACCATGACTAGTGTGAGCTTATGGAATAGTGGAACATTTACTTTAACAATCATTCAGCTTAATTTAGAAATACATGAACTCTTGCCAAACTTAATTTCAAATGAAGAAACTTAGATTTTGATTAACAACAACTTGAAAAATACATTAAGGAGGCTTAGAGTTCAACTGGAATTGAAAATTACAATAGAAAATTAGGATTACATTAAATTCGACATTGAAAAATTAAACCTAAACTACTACTAACTACTACTATATTACCCTCTGGTCTTCTTTCCTTCTCTCTTTATTTATAACCTTGAAAAGGGTTCCCTGGCACTTTCCCACCACTTTTTAGGACCATTGGATGAGCCAAATTTAATCTTGGCCCTTAAATGGTTTTTGGCAGGAAAAGGCTATCACTGCCAATTGTCAGTTAACTTGTGGAGTTATAAGGAGCATTTAATGCACTTTGGATGTTGTGGAGGCAAAGGGAACAAAGGATGGGGAGAGGAGCAGAGTTGGTGATGGGTGGAGTGTGGTAGTAGTTTTGCAGGCAAGTGGTGGGGGGGGGGGAAGAGATAAGGAGGGATAAGGGTGTGTTTGACCAGGTTTGACCCTGGTTATATAACCAGGGGGTATGTTTGTTGGGTTGTAGTAAAATTAATGGTTTGTTTGGTTTATTTAGTTGTGAAAGCCCAAGGACCAAATTGTAAATTCTGAAAAGTTAAGGGTAGATTCTGTCAACTTTCCAAAATTTATACAAGGGTCAAAATTGACATCCTTTAAATTCCCAAGGGTCTTTGTTGTTTATTTTCCAATTTGAAATACCCGGGGACTATTTCTGCCACATTTCAAAGTTGAGGGGTCAATTTTGCCAATTCATGAAAACATTATTACAAGGGTCAGAAATGTCATTCCTTGATTCCTGGGGGACTGTTGTTGACTTTTCTTCAAAATAAATCTTCCAGGGACCAATTCTGACAATTCTTGAAAGTTGAGGGACTGATTCTGCCAATTCTGCAAACTTTGCTCGTTTTTCGTCTGTTTTCAATCCTTTTGTACCTGAAACACATAAAAACACAATCCAAAGATATTTGCAGTATTATATGGTCTATTTGGATGTTTTTGGTCGGTTTTTGTGGGTTAAACAAGGGAAAAGATATGTGTATTTAGACACATATCAAAGAGTCGGAGGGATTTTATCAGTTGTATTGGCGGAACACAAGGTTGAGATTTCTATGATACTTTCTTCTTTCTCATTGAAGTCAAGAAGGTCTTTTTCGTCATCTGGTGTATGTTCTTCCATGGTTGAAATACAGATTGAATCTGCCGGCTCCTGTTGGAAGAATTCTTCCAAGTGTGTCTGTACTGCTACCTCAACCTCTTTTGGGTCTTGTAGGTCGTCATCAGTGAATGCGGCATACTTCATAGACCTTTCTAGGTCAAAGGTTATTTTCTCATTATCTATTTCCAAAGAAATTTTCTTGTTAAACACATCGATCATAGCGTGTGCAGTAGCAAGAAATGGTCTCTCAAACAGAATTGGAATCTTTTCATCTTCTTCCATCTCGAGAACTACGAAATCAACTAGGAATACAAACTTTTCAATTTTTACCAGAACATTTTCGGCAATTCCTTTGGGATATTGAGTTGATTTGTTTGCCAGCTCAATACACATTCTTGTCGGAACTAATTCTTTCAATTCAAATCTAGAGTATAACAAATAAGGCATCAGGCTGATGCTTGCTCCCAAATCTGCCACTGCTTTTTCGAATGTTATACCACCTATAGTACAAGGTATAGTGAAGCTACCATTAATGACCACCTATAGCTACCATTAAATCTGCCAATCCTTAATGACGCGGGTCAAATCATACAATATCTACACTAACGCTCTAATGACCACCTATAGCTGCTAGGCTTAGAATAATGATCAAGTACAAGTATATAATACTTATACACGAACACACAATGTGTTCCTGTGTCCTCTTGTGTTCGACGGTCGAATGAAACCAAGGAGAGGGAGGGTTTAGGTTTTGCAAGATAATTATGAATGAATTCTTAAACCTAAACTAGATTTAAGTTTATATATATACTAATAAAAATCCTAATAATATTAGGAAACTAAAACCTATTTAGTATATATCTCATGCTATATTTGAATATATTTAACTTATCTAATAAGGTAAATATAATTTCTATTAACCAAACAAAATCAACCAAACCACCCAGATGGGCCGTTCAACCGACCACCAAGCCCAACAGGCCCAACGGGCCATTTTGTCCATCCCATTATATTTACTTGGTTATTTACTTGTAGTCTTAATTAATTCCAATACTTAATTAAGCCTAATAAGTAAGCTATCCAATTTAACGTACTTAAATCAATCTTCAATATACACATATATAGTTATACAGAATACCCACATCTGTGTGCTTCCTTATATGTGTGTCACCCTTACGTCTTACAAATAGTAAGCAATATAAGTTTGTATGTTTCGTCATGAACACACAACGCCAACATTTATGTGATGCAAAGTAAGGTCTTGGTTAAGGCAAAGGTTTGGAAGCACAGATTTGGAAATAATTGGGTTGTGTATATGAATATAGTCGTAGATGTCATGCTTGATCAAGTTAAACCCTCAACGAATTGTCATGTTATAATGTTTTGAAAATGTTGAGTCTCACGGAGTTCTTTTTATGGTTTAAAGTTAAATTTCCAGAAATTGAAGTGTGTTGTAATATTATAAACAAGTCGTTTAGTTGTAAGGAGTGTTTGGCTGTTTCCGCACATGTTTACGCCTTGCCCAAGAGCAGAAATTATATCTAGTATATGTATAGTGATGCTGCAAAGTTTCATATTTTATCGAGTCTTAGAAGTTGATTTTCTGGAAAAAGGAAGTCAAAAATAAGTTTTGGTGACAACGGGCATTTACCTGCGGCCAAACCATTTGGGCGGCGGCTAAATGGGGTGTTGAGTTAACAGAATTATTTTAGCCTACTGCCAAATTTTTAGCCAGCAGCAGCTAAAATTTTAGCCTTTGGCCAAAATATTTAGCTTGCGGCTAAATGGTATTTTAAGTTTCGCGTCATTTTCTAAAAATCAAATAAAATCAACCGTAGCTCCGTTTGAGACAAACCACATCATCAATGAAAATGTATTTAAGTCTACTTTTTTATAAAAATATTTTATGAAGTTGTACTCGATTAGTCACAGCATGTCAGTTTTGGTTATGCCAATTGTGCAATAATAATAATAATAATAATAATAATAATAATAATAATAATAATAATAATAATAATAATAATAATAATAATAATACTAATACTAATAATAATAATAATAATAATAATAATAATAATAATAATAATAATAATAATAATTCTATGAATCAATAAAAAATAAAATAAATAATAAAAAAAATAAATAATAATAATAATAATAATAATGATAATAATAATAATAATAAAATAATAATAATAAAATCAACCGTAGCTCCGTTTGAGACAAACCACATCATCAATTAAAATGTATTTAAGTCTACTTTTTTATAAAAATATTTTATGAAGTTGTACTCGATTAGTCAAAGCATGTCAGTTTTGGTTATGCCAATTGTGCAATAGTAATAATAATAATAATAATAATAATAATAATAATAATAATAATAATAATAATAATAATAATAATAATAATAATAATAACAATAACAATAATAATAATAATAATAATAATAATAATAACAATAATAATAACAATAATAACAACAAAAACAATAATAATAATAATAATAATAACACCCCCATTTTCATAGACCGCATCGGATATTAGGTTTGGGGTAT
>LBNU01027391.1:89056-116556 GCA_014162995.1 Artemisia annua | reverse complement strand
AATTAGTGGGTTGCTACAGTCTCTCATCCTAACAGAAAATCTCGTCCCGAGATTTTAACTAAGGTTAGTGTGCAAGGGTGAGAATAGATACCTAAAGCAAAGAGTTAGATCCTAAATCCGCGATTATGCTCGGATATTTTTGTTCATTCCTATTCCTCAACATATAAGCTCTTCCCTGGGCACCATCAGTATTTTTCTTTTGACATCTATTTGCATAGTGTCCTTTCTCTCTGCAGGCATGACAAGTGACCGTTTCTAGTGGCGGATAACCCCTAGTGGCTGATACTTTGTGCCTGCAATCCTTTGCCTGATGGCCCACCTTGTTACATTTCGTACATTTGATGAAACAAGGCCCTGTGTGGTGCAAAGCACATCTCTCACACAGAGGGTTTTCCCAGCATAACCACTTCCCTCAATTGGAGTGGCGGCATAAGTTCTAGAAGCTTCTTGCCTTGGGTTTGGTTGAGGATAGGGGTTGGTGTTATCGAAAGCTCTCCCATCGTGGAACTTTCGTTTATTATCGTTGGGCGCTGGCACAGTGTTGTGCTTTGTTACTTGGTCCATTAACCTCAAAGTGATGTTAATGGCTTCCTCTAAAGTTTGTGGTTTAGAGGCAGTAACATTCCCTTCGATACTTCGGGGAAAACCTCTGATGAAAACTTCTATTGTCTTTTCAACAGTCGGCACCATTGTAGGACACAAAGTTGCCAACTCTTGAAATCTCCTAATATAAGTTTTGACATCGTTCCCCTTCACAGTCAAGTTATAAAATTCATCTTCCATTTTCTTGACTTCCGTTCTAGGACAATATTTCCTAATCATGAGTTTCTTAAATTCAGTCCAGGTTAACTTGTATGCCTCCTCTATTCCTATTGGTTGGGTATACGAGTTCCACCAGGACAAAGCTTCTTTGGTAAGAGTACCGGTAACAAACTTAACTCTACAATCCTCAGTACAATTACTACGGGAGAATACCGAATCACTCCTCTCAAACCAGTGAATCAGTCCTATGGCCCCTTCTGTCCCCTTGAAATTGAAGGGCTGACAACTCATAAATTCCTTGTAGTTACTCTTCTTCATTACAGGAATTTCAGGGTTTCTAGCCATGTTAGCATCCCAAGCTTCTAGTGCTGCAGTCACACTGTCAGCAACTAGTTGCCGGATGGCTTCCTGAGTCATGGCAGGAGTAGTGGGAGTAGCGGGAGTAGTGGCTCTCGTACGTGCCATTCTATAGACGTTCGTAAGAATAAGATGGGATAAGAATAATGTCATATCCGTTTAGACATTCTTGCAAGTTCTAACTCATAGAATCTCGCGTATAGACGGGAGTTACAAGTTCTAACTCGTAGAACATCGTCTGATACCGGAGAAATAGATAGGTAGGGAATCCTAAAACTAAAAGGGCAGATTTCGTAATAAGATTTACTATATTCCACGAAAGTTCGTTTCCCCCGTCTAAAGGCATAGTGATGCTAATCAAAGGGATTCTAATTGTTATAAGTTTTAATGTTCCTAGGTAAGTTTACTTGTTTTAAAGTTTCTAATAACCTCGAGTTTTAAGCCTGGGTTTATAAGACTTAGGGTAGGTTTCAGATTCCTAATGATGTAATATTCCAAGAAATTCCTAAATCCTCATACTATATCTTTGAGGATAGTATGTGGGAAAATCTTAATACGGAATGGGTAACTTATGAGACTAGTTTTAGGCAAACTATAACCTCAAAATGACTTATATGGTGAAAACATAACTAGTCTTCCTATCCCGTAACTAGACTAGGTACTAAAAGCTTAAGGTTCTAAATCGGTAGTTTACTAATCTAATCCTTTGTTATTCCTAAGTTTCCTAGACTGTATCTAAAAGACTTCTTATGTTTAATCTATGACTAATTCTAACGTCCTCGATTATTAAGTAAAATTTCTAACTTAGGCTAAATTCATCCTATTGTAATGTCTTTCTTACTTATCGAGTATGGGTTTTTCTCTAGTTTGGTCTATAGCCTATAAAAACCTCAAAGATTTCTAATCTTATTTTTCTATTTCCTCAATGATTTCTTAGAGATATATAACAATCCACAAAATCTCATCACTATCATTCCCATTACAAATACCTATAGTAGGTATTTCACAGGTAAATTTTTGCTTTTTATGTTCATTCATTACTTGCATGACTCTCTAGACCTACTCACGTATCCACACCAGCCAAATAACTCTGTATACACCTCTTATAAACTCCTAGTATGTCAAGCATAAGATCACAACAACACCACAATAAGTAATTTACCAATCTAACACACTAAACTCATCACAAAACCCTAATGAACCCTAATTAAACCCTAATTAGGCCTATGTGCTTACAAAACCCTAAATGCTTATCTAAACTAGTTTGAAAGTGTCCAAGGCTTATGTATGAGTTACCTTAGGCACAATAGGATATCTTAGCACCTTTAGACTCTAGTACAACCCTTTAGAGCTTAGGTACAAGTCCCTTAGGCACAAAACCATAACTAGGTTATAACTTCCTGGAAACTAGGTCAAACCTTCCCAAATCTTTCCCATAAGCTACCACCACTTAGTATAAGCCTCTTAGGACTTAGAATTAGTCATTAAACATTCATAGGATCCTAATCTAGGCACTAAACCCTAAGCTAGACCCTAAATTCTCTCTAGGTAAAACTAGGATAAAACTAAACCTAAACCTTATAACTAAGCTACTTAAGCACCTCTAAACTAGAAACCAAGCACCCTAGCACCTTCCCTAGACCTAGCACACACCCTAGCACCTTACAAGCACCCAATCAAGGAGGTGCATCACCTCCTTGTCACCACCTTCACCCCGCGGCTTCATCCCCTCCACACAAACCCTAGAGCCACCTATAGCTTAGCCTAGTCACTCCATAGCTTGCATTAGTCACCCTATAGCTTAGCTTAGTCACCTCCCTCCCCCTCGAAACCTCCTTCTTCCCTTGATTGCTTGCTACTCCAAACGTACCCTATAAATAGCTCGCTACCCTCTCATTTCCAAACCACACCTTCCCTTCTTTATCCACTTTAAACTTCTGTACCTAGTGGTAGTACTCGAGCTATAGTAGGCCTAGGAGTCAAGCAAAGCAAGCCAAGAACCCTTGTCGAGTTGTTTTCCCATCGCTAAACCCTAAAACCCTCGTTAGCCTTCCCTTTGGTCACGTAAGCTTCTAGTCTAGTTTCTTTAGCTTTATTTCAGTCCTAGGATAGTAATAGGATACCTTAGATCACATAGGAACCCTTGCTTGAGCCTTGGTCATAATCATTTGCTAGTTTTCTTTTTAAAACCCTAAATATGGACTAAACCCTAATTATATGCTATAATCCCTTATATTAAGCTATAATCTAGTTTAGGTAACTTAGATAAGCTAATATTAGTTAATCATAAGCTAGGAAACCTTTTTGTTTCATAAAAATATGAATTGCATGGAATTAGGACTAGTTTTGCAAAGTTTTCCATGCATAGGGGTATATATGGTAAATTTTTGAAAATATTAAGTCTAGGGACTATTTTTGTCATTTCTAAGAAGTTATAAATATAAGGAACCTTTTTGCAAAGTTATAAAACCTTAGGATAAAAAGTTAAATAGTTATAAACTTAAAAGGACTAGTTTTGCAAAAGTTATAAAGTTAAGGGTATAAATGGTAAATATTGAAAACTTATAAGTTCAAGGGTCATTTCTGCCATTTTCCCAAAATACAGAAGTATAGGGACTAATTGTTTCAAGTATAGATAGTTATAAGTATAAATAATATAAGTATTATAAGTTTATGGTAGATTTTGTAAATCTGTTAAACTATAAGGGTATAAAGTAAAAATATTAAATTTAGAAGCATAACACAATACTAGGAAGCTTCATGTGAGGAGTATTATGTGGATATTTCGTTTTGACGAGTTTGCTGGGTTTACGATTTAAAGTGCCCTGGCTCCTCAAACGATTATTGCATGTACTTCTGAATTATGATGGCCCGAACGGTGTTATGTTATAACTAAACTCTAAATAAATACATGACTCAATAGTAAGGAGCTTCATGTGAGGAGTATTAACTTCTGAATGATGATGTCCCGAACGGTATTATGTTGATAACATAATACAATAGTAGGGAGCTTCATGTAAGGAGTCTTATACTTCTGGATTATGATGGCCTGAATGGTGTTATGTTATACCTAAAACATTAAAAACCCTAAGAATGATTACTTAAGAAACTTAAACAAAACAACTAGAGCTTGACATACATCCACACCTACAACACACCAGGATACGTGAGTAAGGCAGTCTAGTTTCCGAGTCACTTTTTACATCAATAAGATTTCCCTAAGCCCAGGTGAGTTTTCATAGCCTCACACTTTTTTTAAATGCTTTACAAACCCTGTGAGGGGGATACATGCTACTTGCTTTACTTTAAACCGAATACAATTCTTTTCTTTGGTTGTTGCACGAGTAAACTATCTGCCATCACTACATAACTAAAATTCATGAATCTAATCGTTTGGGATATTTTACCCAAGTGAACGCGAATATAGTTGATAGATCTATTGGAGTTTGACAACTCCCGTTGATACTACCTCTTACTGCAGGGTATCAATAAGTACTATATTTGAAACCCTCTGAAGGATTAACTTTGGCAAAGTTATCCTTCCCGTCCCCTCATGGTTGGGTCTGCAGCCCCCATGACCCGGACTGTTAACGTGTGGTTCATGAGCTTAGTGCAACATACCTCACTCTTGATAATTGTGCATGCATCACAATTATCACACACACTACATTTTCCTTGAAGGGTGTACCAACTGAACCCTGTGGAACTTGTATTCACTAACACTCAAACCTATGACTCTCACTCAACACCTAGTGTTGACTTTTTGAGCATGTATCCTAGGTATATCACTACTACGGAGTTATGACAGAAGGAGACACTGAACTTCGAGGACTTTCAAACTAGTTATCATTCAAACATAACATATCACCTAGACTTTGGGACCTCATCAATAGTAAAAGTATATCTTTTACTATAAAAACTCTGATAATCAAATGAATGATAACTAAATTTCTATAAACGTCTCTTTTCGAGTCGTTTTCTATTACTGTAACTGTGATTCCATGAAGTAATACCCCAACCCTAAATCCGCTGCGAACCGTGAAAATGGGGGTGTTACAAGATAGCCTATTCAAAGTATCCTATGTCTATTCTTATGTTTACCTAAGGGCATCCTAGAATTATTTCTAACCTCAAGTATGGGAATCCTAGAGTGTGTAATACGGGTTTTCTAAGAGGGAAAACTACTTCGGGAACATAGCAACCTTGACTATTAAAGTGGGGTATAGAGGGAGTAGGGGTTAAAGTAGGTACGGTAGGAATATCACCACCATATGCTTGCATATAAACATTATATGCTTGCATATGGAGATCATTCGGGGAGGGTTCTAAACCTAAGGTAACTAAGATATTCTGGGCTAATTCTTCCGGAGAATTAGAACTAGAAGATGAGTGAGTAGGGGTAGCCGGGGTATTCTCATAACTATCCTATGAAGTATCCATATCATCGGTATCCAACACGATGATAGGATTGTTAAAGGAAGACATAACTAACCGTAATACCTTCCCGGGTATCTTAGCATATCTCTAACCTATGTTATATCCTAGAGGCAATAGTGATAGTGGGGAATCTATCTTAGAGGCAATAGTGATAGTGGGGAATCTATCTTAATGGCAATTCGGGGAGTCTAACCTAAAGGCAAGTTAGAAATCTTAACCTAAAGACAAGTCGGGAGTCTAAAGGCAAGTCCGGGGATTCTAGTGGCACGAAGGACTTTTAGAAAAAGTTGTTATAGTTTAGGAAAAATCTTTTTGTTCTCTATAACCAAGGCTCTGGTACCAATCTGTAACACCCCCATTTTCATAGACCACAACGGATATCAAGTCTGGAGTATTATTTCATGGAAACAAAGACAAGATAATAGAAAACGACTCGAAAAGAGACGTTTTTGAAAAAGGTGTTATCATTTATTTATTCATCAGAGTTTTTATAGTAAAAGATATACTTTTACCAAAAGAGAGGTCCCTAAGATACGTTTTAAAGTCAAAAGATGAATGATAACTATTCTGGACTCCTCATGTCCAGTGCCACTCCGTGCCAGGGTTCCTAAAGTGCTCATATACCTAGGATAACATGCTTAAAGAGTCAACACGAAGGTTGAGTAACAGTCATAGGTTTAAGTAGATAGTGAGTGTGAATACAAGCTCCACAGAGTTCTGCAGAAACCCTATGTGTGGAAAAGTTTTAGAGATAGCGGGTCTATTGCACTAAGCTCATGAACCACACGTAACAGTCCGGGTCATGGGGTCTGCAGACCAACCATGAAGGGACGGGAAGGATAACTTGCCAAAATTAATCCTTCAGAGAGGGTTCAAATATAGTACTTATTGGTGCCCAAGACACAAGCAAACCAACGGGAGTTGTCAAACTCCAATAGATCTATCAACTATATTCGCGTTCACTGGTGTAAAATATCACAAGTGATTAGATTCATGAATTTGGTTATGTAGTAGTGGCAGATAGTTTACTCGTGCAACAACCAAAGAAAAAGACTTGTATTCGGTTTAAAACATGTATCCCCCTTACAGGGTTGTAAATCATTTAAAAGTGAGGCTATGAAAACTCACGGAAAAAGAGTGTGAGGCTATGAAAACTCGCGGAAAAAGAGTGTGAGGCTATGAAAACTCACCTGGTTCTTAAGGTAAGTAAAGTAAGGGTTTAGACAGCTCACTCACGTATCCTGGGGGTAGTATAGGTGTGTGTGTATGTCAAGTCTTAGTTTAGCTTTTCTCAACTAATTACTCTTAAGGTTTTTATATATAACATAACACTGTTCGGGCCATCGTAATCCAGAAGTATAACTCCTCACATGAAGCTCCCTACTATTGTATTATGTTATCAACATAATACCGTTCGGGCCATCATAATTCAGAAGTATATAACTCCTCACACGAAGCTCCCTATTATTGAGTTATGTTGTTATTAGGTTTAGTTATAACATAACACCGTTCGGGCCATCATAATTCAGAGGTCATGCAATAATCGTTTTAGGAGCCAAGGCAATTTAAATCTTAAACCCAGCAAACTCGTCAAAACGAAATATCCACATGATACCCCTCACATGAAGCTCCCTAGTATTGTGTTATGCTTCTAACTTAAAATAGGTTTTTCACTTATATGAAAATAGTCCGTTTATACCCTTCAAGTTTACATATTTACACTTTCTACCCTGAACTTATAAACTTATAACATTTAAGCATATAACTTTCTAACTTTTGCACATTTAGTCCCTATACTTATATATTTTTAGAGAAATGGCAAAAAAAATTGTCCTTTAACTATACTAACTTTTAATATTTACCCTTTATACCTTTAACTTAATAGTATTTACAAAACTAGTCCTTTTAAGTTTATAACTTATTTTACTTTTTATCCTAAGGTTTTAGAACTTTGCAAAAAGAGTCCTTATACTTATAACTTTTAAGAAATGTCAAAAACAGTCCTAAACTTCATATTTTCAGAAATTTACCATATATACCCTTATGCATGAAAACTATTGCAAAAGTAGTCCTTTTTCCATGCAAATTGTATTCTAATGAGATAATTAAGTTTCCTTGCTTATGTTTTGTTAATATATACTTAACTAAGTCTCCTAAATCATATTATAGCACATAATAAGGCAATTTAGCACATAAACACATAATTACCTATAATTAGGGTTTTAAAATGAAAACTTCTAAATGAAAATGGTCAAGGCTATTCTAAAGGTTCTAAGGCATATCCTAGGAGTCCTATATCAGTACTAAGGCTATTAGAATCAAAGTGGAGTCTTACCTAGGTCGTGGAAGGCTTAACGTGGGTTTCTAGGGTTTTTCGACTAGAAATGGAACTCGACAAGGACTAGGGCTATACTACTCGACTTCTAAGGATCTTAGGGACTTATTAGTACAGAAGTGTATACGGTAAAGAAGACAGGGAGGTGTGGAACGAAATGGAGGGGAGGGTGCTAATTATAGGGTGCGTTTGGCTTAGCGATCAAGAAAAAAGAGCAAGAGGTGGCGGGGGGGGGGAGGTGACTAAGCCAAGCTACTAGCTGACTATTCAAGCCTAGGAGGATGAATAATGATAGCTATAACTAAGTAGGGGGCTTTAGCGATGGTTTTGTGATTGTGGTTTTGCCGAGCTCCAAGTAGGTGACAAGGAGGTGATGCACCTCCTTGTGTGCTTGCTTGGGAGGTGATAGGGTGCCTACTTGAGGTGCTTAAGCTGCTAGGGTTCTTGGTTGGGTAGTTTGAGGTGCTATGGTAGCTTAGTTTAGGTGTTAGGTTTAGTTTTGACCTAGTTTTGCCTAGTGAGAGTTTAGGGTTTTTCCTAGGGTTTAGTGCATATTTTAGGGTCCTATGAGTGTTTAGTGACTAATATTTAGTCCTAGGAGGCTTATAATAAGTGGTGGTAGCTTATGGTAAAGATTTGGGATAGTTTAGACCTAGTTCGGGGAAGTTATGACCTAGTTAGGGTTTTGTGCTTAAGGGACTTGTACCTAAGTTCTAGGGAGTTGTACTAGGGTCTAGTGAGTCTAAAATATCCTATTGTTGCTAATGTAACTCATACCTAAGCCTTGAACACTTTCAAGCTAGTTCAGGTAAGCAATTAGGGTTTTAAAGATAACCGTAAACACATAGGTGCAATTAGGGTTTTCTGTTAAGTATAGTGTACTAGAGTGATAGATTACTCAGTGAAAATGTATTTATAACCTAGACTTGATATACCGGGATGTTTACATCAAGTAAACATAGTGGTGGTTGGCATAGGTGGATACGTGAACTTGTCTAAAGGTTAGTTAGGTTATAGAGATATAGAAACGCAAAAATTTCACTCGGGAAATAGCTATAGGTATATTTATCCTAGATAACGCTTAGTGAGGGCCTAAGTTAAGTTAGTAAGGTTTTGCTAACCTATGGAAAACTAATTAGGAAGTTAGTGGGGAAATTAGTGGGTTGCTACAGTAATAATAATAATAGTAATAGTAATAGTAATAGTAATAGTAATAGTTAGTAGTAATAGTAGTAGTAATAATAATAATAATAATAATAATAATAATAATAATAATAATAATAATAATAATAATAATAATAATAATAATAATAATAATAATAATTGTGGGAGTTTTGTTAAGAGGTAATGAAAAGCAAGTTAGACATTTACTATGTAACTAGCAGGGTACCCACGCAATGCGACGGCGGGTACCCTGTGACTAAATTTTCTTGCGAATAATTGTTATTTTGTTTTGGGCTGCAGGATTTCAAATTTATGTTTTGGAAGCTTAATTTGATTATACTTTGTAGTTAAATAGTTGTATATTTTGGTGAAGGGGTGAATTAAATTGTGTATTAATTGTATGTGTTGAATAGTGTGTTTTAGTTTTAGTTCTACATTATGCTTAGGTAGTTGTATGTATTGGTGATGGGGTGTTTTAAATTTTATATTAATTGTATGTAAGAAATAGTATTTGGTTAAAATCAATTGTGCTTTACAGGGTCATCCCTCCATTATAAGTAGTATAGAACTATAGATTATGTGTAATTTATTACACAAGCCAAGTCATATAGGGACATTTAATGAATGGAATATAACTAGATATCATCCATGGGTCGAGATAGATAGCCGAATCATTTTGTTTACAGATTAGAAGAATGACTAGGTAAGCACATCTTCTTATTATTTGATTTTTTTTAGAAAGGCAACAGTTATATAGAACCCATAAAAGACAAAGATACAAAGAAATGGCATCTCACCCTAATTAATCAAGCAAATTAAAGGGAAAATTGTCCAAAAATACATTCAACTTGCCACCTTTTACTATTGTATGCTATGAACTTTTTTTTCCTATTGCATACACGAACTTTATTAATCTTTCTATTGTATCAATAAAAAGGCTCTTTGATGACGTGGCATGATCTAATCAAGAGTTAATGTTGGGAATAAACAGTTACAACTGCTGCATGGAAGAAGACCACTGCTGCAGAATACACTAGCAGTGGAAACTCCATTACCACTGCTAGTGCATATACTTTCCACTGTCATTAGATAACTGTTTTGTATTAGATAAGTATAGAAAAGATCTTGTAAATATCTTATTCGTTTAGGTTTATACTTATCTTGTAAAGGACTCCTTGTCCTATAAAAGGAGATCCTAGGTTAAGGTTAAAGTAACGTATCATTGTACAGGCTTCAAGGTGTAACCCTAGTGATAGCTAAGATCACTCGTATTATTATTATTATTAATAATATTGAAGTTGCAAAGTTTGTTAAACAACTGTGTTCATTACTTACCACTGTTCTCACTCACAATACAACATATAAGCAATCTTCTAAGTGTTAACAAGTAGATTCCGCGTGCTTGTTAGCATTACTCAAAGTATCTATCTAACACACGGCGTGTGTTTAGATCCTCATCAGTTAATTACATAAATTTACATAAATCGTCCCTGTGGCTCAAAACAATTACACCATTCGTCCACATAAATTTATATCATTCCTTTAATAAAATCTATCTTCTACTCTCTCTCACATCCCTCTTACTACCACTCCCTCTCTCTAGCACCACCACACCGACACCACAGCCACCTCCACCGCCTTGCCACACCACCATCATCAAAAAGATGCAAGGTAGATCAACGTCAAGGGATCAAAACGCCTTGCCACGCCACGTTTGTATATTTTCTTTTCGTTCTAAATCAATTGTAAACAAAGATTAAATGTGGCTGACTTAGGAATTGGTTCTGATTTGTATGTGAATAATGTCGTGATTCATTTTTTGGTGTCGTGTGGTGAATTGGATTGTGCACGCAAGGTGTTTGATGAAAGTTGTGTGAGAGATTTGGTATCGTGGAATTCGATTAATGGGTATGTTAAGAGTGGGAAGGCGTGTGAGGCGTTGAGATTGTATGGAAAGATGGAGGAAGACGGGGTTAAGCCGGATGAGGTTACGATGATTGGAGTTATATCGGCTTGTGCTCAACTCGAAGACTTGAATCTTGGTATGAAATTTCATCAGTATGTAAACGAAAACTGTATAAAGATGACAGTTCCATTGTGTAACGTGTTATTAAGTAGAAAAAGGCTATGGCAATTTGATCAAGTTACATCAATATAGTCTCTTGTGTGCTATCAATGCTTAATCTCGCGTTAATATAAGTGGCAATGTTGCTTTTGTGCTTAATCTGAAAGTAAGGTATATTTATTTACTTGATTCTTTTCCTAATAGTTTTTAACATGACCAACACCTTTTTTATGCATCATTTGAATAGAGGATGAGCAAATTGAGTTTGAAGATGTTTCAATAAATGTACCGAAAGATGCTTATGATAGTCTTCCTTCATATATGAAAGCTTTAGCATCATGGGAGGTAGATATCTAGTTTAATCACATTAAGATAGGCACAAATAGACTAAGATTCAAGATACTGATGTTTATTTAACATCTACCAAATATTTGCACCATTTTGATGTAATAAGAGCATGGTTTGGTAATAAGCTTACACCAAATCTTTTCTTGGTGCATATATTAGAGACTGTCTAAGTGCCTGTATGATCACCTTGCATGACAGAGTGCAATTTATCAACCATTAACATGGAGATTTTCTGTTTAAGTCTGGTAAGTTAAGGTTCCACTGTTTGTAATTGTAGGCCTTAAAACCAGGTCATACTTGTTGTTACTCGTGAAGATGGTGTCAAGAGATGGCAACAAAGGGTAATTTTGAATCTGGTGGCTATGAACCGAGGAACAACTGATCTGCGGGTGATAGTTTTGGTTTATAATCTTGGCTCATTGTTGTATGCAATTTATATATCCTTTAAACACCATTCTTGGTGTAATCTTTTTCATGATTCTACATTTTTTTTAGTTTAATCATTTTATATGATATGACAGGGAGTACACAAGTTTTGGATGGTGGAGGCAGGCGGCGGATGGTGGCGGCAGGGAGTACATAAGTTTTGGATGTAGCATCATGAAAAAGATCAACAATAGTTACAGCATATTTCATCGTCTTATAACGTTCTTGAACAACCATGAGTGTTTTACTTAAATAAGATGAATGTTGATCTTCTTTCGATGTCGACTCAACCGTCTCAGAAAGAAAGATTGCCATAAAATCATTTTTTTAGTTTAATCATTTTATAGCCACAAGAACGAAATGTGTAAATTATTAGAGCCACATGGACCTTTTATGTAATTGACTCAAGGATGAATGGTGTAATTGTTTTGAGCCACAGGGATTATTTATGTAAATTTAGGTAACAAACTCTTGATCAAATCATGTCACGTCAGATTCATGGCTATAATAGAAAGATTAATAAAGTTCGTGTATACAATAAGAATAAAAAAGTTCATAGCATGCAATAGTAAAAGGTGACAAGTTGAACGTATTTTTAGACAATTTTCCTTAAATTAAAGGGTCCTACTATTCCAACACTAGTTCCACTACCTAAACCCAAATAAAACCACCCTTCTACATCAACAAGACAACCTCACAATCACACTCACCAATAAAATCCCACATTCACCTAACTCACCTCTACCAAATGATCCTTTTGAGGAACATGCTCAATTTCANTAGAAAAAAAAAAAACTACTCCGATACATATAACACTAATTACAAGAACATGAAAAAGATTGCAGATCTATTTCCGGAGTTGGTAAAGAATGCCGGTTGTGGTTGTGGTTTTAAGATTCTATATGACTGATTCTGTTAACTCATAACATGTAATTAGTTTCGAAATGCATTGCCAAACACCCTTCCAACTGTGTGTCGTATAAATTAAAGTTAAAAAACCTTCAGAAACCCATCGGCCACCATAGTTCATCTTCGGTCACTGAAGAACGTCCGGTGGTAGTAGTTAAATTGCCGGAAAATGTTGGGTCGGCGGTGGTATGTTAATAAGATTTTGACTGCTTAACTTGCTTGATTTTGTATGTTAATAAGATATGTAACATATTTGAGAGAATTATAGCGATGGGTGATGAGAGAGAAATATTGAAAATAGTGGTGAGGGAGAAAGATATAAGAGAGAGAAAGGGAAAAAAATGCTCGTACCTAAAGCTGGGTATTTTGACTGAGAATGCATTGGTTTTAAAAAATATTAATTATACAATAATTGTGAAATTAATAAGGTTTATATAGTAGAAAATTAAGGTTCATTTAGGGGGACCCAAATTAAATTGTGAAAGAGACCCAAAAGAACAAACAAAAAACGCAAAGGACCACAGAATCCCAAAACACTGCCTAAAACTACACTACACTGCCCCACATGGATGCTTGAAACAAGGTACAAAACAAAAGACTTCCTAAGACTAATCACTGTCACATTATTGGCTACAAACTACTGACACGTAAAAACCATATAAATAAATTTAACTAGGAGAAAAAAAATTTCTATTTCTTTGTTGTTTTAGCTCAAAAATCACCATCAATGCCAACTTTGCTATTAGGGTTTCCTTGACCACTTTCTTCTTGTTGGATTTCTGGGTACTCATGCACTGGAAAATTTGTCTTTGCATTCTTTCCTCTATGCCGAATGCTTGCCATGTCATAAGCTCTCGCAGCCTCCTCCTCTGTCCCGTATGTCCCTAACCACTTTCGCTTTTTCTGAACCATAATCTCAGCAGCCCACTTCCCAGAAGGCTTTAAACTAACTCCTTTATATTTATTTTTCTTCCTCCTAGGTCGTCTCATTACTTCTCCACCACCTTCTTCGAAATATTGACATCCCAAACAACCAGGGCTTTGAGTACCACATAAGCGACATGTTTCTTGCTCTTGCAACATAGTCTCATTGTAAGTTCGAGGCTGTTCGATCACCCAAGCTCTATCACTTGGCCCAACATCATGTCCGCCGCCCCCTATGACATTGCTGAGTGCTGCAACAATGGTGGATTCTTCGTGTTCGTTCAGTTGGATTAATGAAGGGTTATCCATTTCTTTTCATCGCTTTTGAAATGTAGAGTTTAAATGTTGTTGCATGCGCGGTTATATAGTTGAGCAAGCTACACGCTGATTCCGTACGGGGTGAGACTGTTGATTGGCGCACGTAACAGCTGACGTACGTACTGTTTATAAATATCAATGACGTTTTTGGAAAGTTTTTTCATTACCAGTCCTTGAGGTTTTGAAAATTATAAACGTGACATGATGTTTGAGGGACTTTTTATTTATTTATTTTCGTAAGCAGAAACATTTCATTAATGGGATCCCCAAAACACAATAAGCTCTTCTCAAGAAAGAAATAATTAATACTTTTATTTGAAAGTTTTGAGAAAGGTAAAAGAATTAGTGCATGTTGATAGGTAGCCATTGAACTATTGAAGAAACTTGTTATGATGATAAAAGTTATAAAAAGCGCAAGTGTGAGGGGTGGAAAGTGTAAAAGAGCTGGAAAAGGTCGGTTTTGTATTCTTGCAGCGATTGAAATTGCGTTTTCGCGTCAATTTTCAACGTTAACCTTATTTGAGTTCTTTCGCTTAGTTGTCATGCAAGCGGTTTCTCTTCCGAAACATCAAAGTTCAAATGGCTTCACGCCTCCCAAGTCCCGTCAGGAAATTTTAAAAAAACTTTCTGCTTATTTCGCTTATGGTGCCCCGCGTAAGCTTAGCTGTTGCTTATATATTTGAAACGAAATATATATATACTTATTTTTTTTACTTTTTATTTCCTTGACTTTCAATGCTGATTCTGATTTTATATTTTCCAATGCAAAATGCATGACCAATATAGCTAGAGTTTTGGTTTTGGTTGAATTAATTCTTAAACCGTATAATGCTATGATGTCGATACACAACTATAATGTACCATTATACGAGTGGTATTTAACACTAAAATTCCTTATAAGTATTACCTTTAATAAATACAGTAATAATTAAATAACATGTAATAAAACCCTGTAATAATGACTAATGTTAAAAAGTTAATTTCATTTATAAACTAATCTGGAAAATAAACCATTATGGTCTTTGCAAACAAATTATAAGATAAAAACAGGGTTTGCTTACTCAAAAACTAGATTTGCCTATTTGTCAATACAACCTTACATGGTTTCAAGACATTGGTCATCGACTGCAACTCATTATGTAAATTTGGCTCAACGCTTGATCAGTATTGAGTAAACTGCAAATCAAGTGAAAAGATAAAAACTAAAAGACATTGACAGAGCATGGTAAATGATGACGTATGGTATGGATTCGGGTCACGAACCCATAGGGACTAAACTTGTAAACTTTTGAAACTTTTCACCAAAGGACTAATTATGACAACTTGTGATTTCCATAAGACTTTGGTTGACTTTTCTTCCAAAATTAATGCTCAGGGACTAGATTTGACAAGTTTTGAAAGTTGAGGGACTGAAACTGCCAATTGTGCAAACTTTGTTCGTTTTTCATTTGTTTTCAAACATTTTGCATCTAAAACATATAAAACACAACCCTGGGATATTTTCAGTATTTTGATGCATATTTGGGTGTTTTTGGATGTTTTGGCAGTTCAGATAAGACAAAAATGACGAGTATTTACACACTCATCAATCCCCCACACTAAAATATTGCTAGTCCCTAGCAATCTTTTATGAAAACTTAATGGATTTGATGTCTCTTTACCAAAAGCCATTACTTCTGGAGTAGCCAAGTGTTTCAGTATGAGATACTTTGGTACACTGATAACCAGATGATTTTGAGCAAACCATCAGCTGTCAACGGATTTGATTTGTCTTTACCTGAAGCCGTTTGCTTCTGGACTAGCCAACTCTTCACGATTTAAAGATATGGTGAGCTGAATACCATACAATTTTTGGCAAATTGCAAGCCGTAAACGGATTTGAGATATCTTTACCGGGAGCCGTTTGCTCTCGGATTAGCCATACCTTATGTGGATGAGACATGGTGGACTGATAACCATTTGTCGTGTTAGTGCAAAGCACTCACACCAGAGAAAAAAAATGGCCAAAATGGGGGTATTAAGGCATTTAGATGGTAAAATTGTGATCAAATTCGCCAGAATTTCCCCCCACACTAGAATTGAATATTGCCCTCAATATTCAAAGTCCCGGCCATTATGCCGATACTTTGAGAAGTAAAAACTTAAGAGAAAGTGTGGGAACCAATTTTATTTTATTTTTTTTTAATTTTTTTTTTGGAAAATATGTACATGCAGGGGTACCTCCCCCATACTAGGGTGTTAGAAAGTAGAAAGAAGTCAGAAACACGGGTGAAAACCCATGGTATGCTAATGTTTTTGATCACCGAGTCACTAGCTTGACTCGATCCCCGCATTCATTGGTTCATGGGGAAAGTTTGGAGATCCGGGACAACCATGGGTGGTATGTCCTCTCCAAAGTAGTGCTTTAGCCGATGGCCATTCACTTTGAAATTTGGACCTTCGGGTTGAGATAACTCAACGGTACCATATGGATAAACTTTTGCAATGGTGAATGGTCCAGTCCAGCGGGTTTTGAGTTTTCCCGAGAAGATCTTTAACCGAGAATTGAAAAAAAGGACTCGATCACCAACGTTGAAAACGCGGTTTTTTATTTTTGAGTCATGAATCTTCTTTGTCTTTTCTTTGTAGATCAAAGAGTTCTCGTATGCCTGATCACGAAGTTCATTTAATTCATTCAGCTGAACTTTACGGTGATCACCCGCTGTCTGAAGATCGAAGTTAGCATGTTTCAAGGCCCAGTAGGCTTTGTGCTCAAGCTCAATCGGTAGATGACACGCCTTTCCGTATACAAGCTTATAAGGAGTACACCCGATGGGTGTTTTGTAAGCTGTACGGAAGGCCCAGAGTGCATCATCTAGTTTATCCGACCAAGAGGCACGGTTTTCACCTATGGTCCTCTCAAGAATCCTTTTAATACCACGGTTCGAAACCTCTACTTGCCCACTTGTTTGGGGGTTATACGCAGTGGAAAGACGGTGAGTTACACCGTACTTTTGCATGACTTTATCAAATTTTTCATTGCAGAAATGTGTACCACGATCACTAATAATGGCTCGTGGAGTTCCGAACCTAGCAAAAAGAGATTTAAAAAATTTCACAACAACTCGGGCATCATTGGTGGGTAATGCTTTCGCCTCAACCCACTTTGACAGGTAGTCAACAGCCACGAGTATATACTTTGGTTCCTCGAGATGATACAAATGGCCCCATAAAATCAATGCCCCATACGTCAAAGATTTCACAGACTTGGATGGCGTTTTGAGGCATCTCATTTGTCTTTGAAATATTCCCGTGACGCTGACAAGCGTCACATGCTTTGACTAAGTCATGAGCATCTTTATAGATCGTGGGCCAGTAGAAACCAGAATCAAACACCTTCTTGGCGGTGTAATTTGGATTATGACGTCCCCCTGTGGGTCCATCATGAAAAGTTTTGAGAATATCCATGGCTTCTTGGCCATGGACACACCGTCTGATGACTTGATCGGCACAGATTTTGAACAATTAGGGGTCGTCCCAGAAGTAATGTTTAACGTCTTTAAAGAATTTGTTTTTCTGTTGGGACGACATCCCTTTCTCAACAAAATTACCCGCATGGTAGTTTGCAAAGTCGGCAAACCATGGGGTAGTAGAGTCACCACGAAAAGAAACCTCATTGAGTGTTTCAAGAGGAAATGTTTCATTTATTTCTTTTTTCTCGAACACATCTTGGTGAGGGTTTTCTAATCGGGATAAGTGATCAGCCGCTAGGTTCTCAGCTCCTTTTTTATCACGGATGATGATATCAAATTCTTGCAGGAGGAGAACCCATCGGAGCAATCTCGGCTTTGCATCTTGTTTGGCAAAGAGATATTTTAGAGCCGAGTGATCCGTATACACTACGCATTTCGTCAAGATCAAGTATGGCCGAAACTTTTCAAATGCATGCACCACGGCTAATAACTCTTTTTCCGTTGTGGTGTAATGATTCTGAGCCTCGTTCATAGTTTTACTTGCATAATGTATAGGCTGGAAATGTTTTGTTTTTCGTTGCCCTAAGACCGCACCTATAGCAAAATCACTTGCATCACACATGAGTTCAAAAGGCAGGTCCCAATTGGGGGCAACTAAGATGGGTGCTTCAGTAAGCTTTTTCTTCAGAGTTTGAAAAGCTTCGATGCACTCGGGAGAGAAGATGAAAGGAGCATCTTTTTCAAGAAGATGTGTCATAGGCCGGGCGATTTTAGAAAAATCTTGTATGAATCGACGATAGAATCCGGCATGACCTAGGAAACTCCTGACACCTTTGACTGTGGTGGGATGAGGTAACTTAGCAATGACATCAACTTTAGCTCTGTCGACCTCAATCCCGCTCTTAGAAATCTTATGGCCGAGGACAATGCCTTCTTTGACCATAAAGTGACTCTTCTCCCAATTTAGGCAAAGATTGGTGTCTTCAAACCGTTTGAGCATATTTTCTAAATGGGAGAGACATGATTGGAAAGAATCCCCAATGACCGAGAAATCATCCATAAAGACCTCCATAGTTTTCCCGATCATGTCGTGGAATATGGCCATCATACACCTTTGGAACGTGCCTGGAGCATTACATAAGCCAAATGGCATACGCCGGTAGGCAAAAGTTCCGTAGGGGCATGTAAAGGTAGTCTTTTCTTGATCCTGCGGATCAATGGGAATCTGGAAGTAACCCGAGAAACCGTCTAGGAAACAATAGTACTCGTTTCCCGTTAATCTCTCGAGCATTTGGTCCATGAAGGGTAGAGGAAAATGGTCTTTACGGGTGTCCTCATTTAACTTTCGATAGTCAATGCATACGCGCCATCCCGTAACCAATCGAGTTGGAATCAGCTCATTTTCTTCATTTGTGACAACAGTAATGCCACCCTTTTTTGGAACGCAATGAATGGGGCTAACCCAAGGACTGTCAGAGATAGGGTAAATCAATCCGGCATCAAGAAGTTTGATAACCTCTTGTTTGATAACCTCGTGAATTTTTGGATTAACTCTTCTCTGTTGTTGAACTGCCGGTTTAAAGTCATCTTCCATTAAGATTTTGTGCGTACAGAATTCAGGGTTAATACCCTTGATATCGGAGAGTTTCCAAGCAATTGCTTGCTTGTGTGACTTTAAAACCTTTATGAGAGCAGCTTTTTCCTCATCTTTTAAGTCTTTTGCAATTATGACGGGTAATTTATCATCACCCTCCAGAAATGCGTATTCGAGATGAGGTGGTAAGTCCTTAAGTTCGACCTCAGGAAATTCAGCAGTTTTCTCAATATATTTGATTTCCTCGTTATGAAGTTTTTGTGGAAGAACAGGAGGAGGAGAGGGATCTTCATTCAACAGCTTCTCAAGGAGAAGTATATCCCTGTCCGGGTCAATCTCTTAGTTATCAATCCCCTCGGGAATCGAATCACTTTTGAGAAAGGCCTCTATTTCCTCTAAGATGAAATCACTTCCCTCAAACAGAGTTAGGGAAGGAGAAGAATTAGCAATGATAGGTTGAGAAGAGGGAGTGGGATTGCCACTCAAAGAATTATCGGTGAAACCAAGAATTTCTTGAGAGTACTCTTCCGAAGCAACATCGATGACATCGATTCTGTTAATTTTTGCTGAGTCATATTGGGAAGAGTATCTTGAAGTCTAATCAAGATTGAATGTGATGGCTTCATTACCAACATGTAGAGTGATTTCTTCATCAAAGACATCGATCAAAGCACGGCCCGTTCTTAGGAATCCCCTCCCTAAAATGAGAGGAACCCTCGGGTCTGCATCGAAATCAACAATCACGAAATCTGCCGGAAAATGGAACTTTCCTACTTTCATGAACACATCCTCAGCAATACCGAGGGGACGAGATATAGAGCGATCTGCAAGCTCGAGAGTCATGCAGGTAGGAGTAAGTGCCGGAAGAGAAAGTTTCTTCCAGACTGAGTGAGGCATCAGGTTGACGCTTGCACCAAGATCGGCCAAGGCATAGCATTTAACCATTCCCGGGAAAATGCAAGGAATGAGGAATTTCCCGGGATCTCCCAGCTTTTCGGGAAGCTGTTTCAACAAAACTGCAGAGCGGTTCTCGTTTAACGGAGTTTTTGCCATCTCAAAGAGTTTTTCCTTGTTGTTTAACAGATTTTTGATTGTTGATGCAAACTTGGGCATCAGAAGAAGAGCATCCGCGAAGCTTATGTCAAAATGTAATTCTTTAAAAATTTGGAAAAATTTGTCCAGTTGGTGACTAGCTTTTTCGCGGAGCTTTTGATCTTGTAAACGTGATGGATAAGGAATTGAAGGTTTGGGGTTTGGTTTTTCAACGGGATCCACTGGAGGTTCAAAAACAACTCCAGGTTTGGATTTGGGTCTCGGGACCGGGACAACTTGAGGGTGGACGTCATCGGCATCTCCGTTATTAGTAGGAAGTACCGTGTCCGTAGTAACCTCAGGTTCACGTTCCGCTACCTTTGGAGGAAGAGAAGAAGAGGTAGCAGGAGCCGTGGGTCCTTTGTATGAAACTCCACTTCGGGTGGTGATCGCCTTAACATCGCCCCTTGGGTTAGCGATCGTATTGCTCGGAAGTGTTCCTGAGCCCGAGGGTTGATCATTTAAAGACTTCTTAAGTTCAGAGATTTGGCTGACCAATAACCGATTTGTTTCCTCTTGTGATTTCATGAATTGTTTCAACAACTCATCGGAGGAAGACTGGGTATGAACAACGTTTTGATTTTGGTTAGGAAAATTTTGAGCACGGTTGTTTTGAAAATTTCCTTGATGTTGGTTGTTATTACCCTGAAAATTGTTTCCCTGCAATTACCCTGATTATGAAAATTCCCTTGATTATTATGACCTTGATTTCTTTGAAAATTTCCTTGGTTTTGAAAACCCTGATTTTGTCCGGAATTGAAATTCCCTTGGTTGTTAAAACCTTGGTTCATTCGATTTTGGTTCTGATTTTGATGAAAATTTTGGTTCCAGTTTTGAGCATTTTAGTTTTGAGACTGATTAAAACCGGGTGGTCCGAGAAAATTGTTGGAACGATAGCTTAAGAGATTACGGTCCCCCTGTGGTTGGTAAGAGTTACCCCCCGCATTGTAGGAACCTTGAGCAGCATATACGTTCTCGTGAGCGAAGCCACCGGTGGCTGGGCACTCAGTATATGGATGTGGACCACCACATGTTTCACAACTATGACTGACAGCTCTGACTTGATGATTGATGTTCTGATTAGATTGATGCATTCTCAACACAACAGTGGACAAATTATCCATCTTTTTAGTGAGAGCAGCTATTTCAGAGGAGGCTGGATTGACAGATTTACATGAATCATTCCTCTCAGCTGAGGAATCCCAGAAATTGTGGTGGGCAGTCATGTTTTCAATGAGATCATAGCACTCCTCGGGGGTCCTTTTCATGAAAGTCCCTCCAGCAGCAGCATTGATCGTGTCACGATGACGAAGAGTCAAACCATTATAGAAAGTATCTATGATGGTGACAAGAAGCATGTTATGATTTGGACATCGATCAATTGCAAGCTTATAGCGTTCCCATGCCTCAAATAAGGACTCATCGGGACGCTGTCTGAAGTTGCTAATATCATTCCTCAACTTTGTTACCATGGATGGTGGAAAGTATTTTGCTAAGAACTTGGTAACCATTTTATCAAAAGTGTGGATCGAATTCTTTGGGAGACGATCAAACCAGGCAGTAGCATGATGAGTGAGAGAATATGGAAAGAGGTATAAGCGAAGGCCGTCTTCGGTGACACCATTCTGCTTTACACTCTGGGTGACGGTTAGAAATTTATCGAGATGCTTGTTTGCATCGTCACCGAGTAAACCGTGGAACTGACACGAATTCTGGACTTGCTGGATCATGTGGTGCTTGAGTCCAAAGTCCGTGGCTCCAATAGTGAGTGGTGCAATGGGTCCTCCCTCCCTTGCATGGTGGGTTGACACAACTCCTCCATCGTTCGGAGATCAGGAGCTGGATCACCATTATTGGAACGGGGTGGTGGTGGTGGTGGCTCGTCGTCTGGCATGATAACGGGATTTGTCTCTTCGACAACAGTATATAATTCAGCTACGCTTTTTCGACGATTACGCCTTGTTTGGGAACGAGTGCGCATGCACTAAAAAACAATCACAATCAAAACAAGACCGAGACAAAATGACAGTGAACTTAAACCAATAACCACAATATGACTGGCTTCATTGAAAAAGGTACACCAATCACAAGAGTACAATGGCAAGTTTTAATCTTTAGTTTGGGAACTTATTAATGGTCATACACCCAGTTGGGTTGTATTCTGCCTTGATTTGCGGTGGTAATATTTTATGTAATTATTATTAACAAGAAAACAAATGTTTTTGGTTTTCGGGTGTGTGTGAAAAAACTTGGAAATTATTTTTGGAATCGATTCGTTAACCGAAATCGTTCCTTTAAGACTACTCGCAGGGTGGCGGGAGAGAAGGAATGTATCTCTCTTCAGTTCGCAATTTAATGTCAGAACTTCCGTATTCCACCTGTATAGGTTGTAATCTTAAAGAAAACGAAGTAATTTAACTTCACGATTTGTTTTGTTGTTTTTGATTTTTTTGGTGTTGTTAACACTTTAGGAAAAGTGTTAATGACTTTTTCTGATATGATTATGATTTTTACAAAAAATTTACAAAGTGATGTGATATTTGTACAAGGAGGGTTTTGAAAACCACTAAACTTAAACGTTTTGAAAACACGCAACAACCTCCCCGGCAGCGGCGCCAAAATTTGACTCCTCCCAAACTAACCAGTTAACCAGGTGTTGTCAACAAGTCAAGCTATGAGAGAGGAGAGATCAATTTATGATCCGTTGAAAGCACAGTGTACTCACGGGTTGTTAAGTCCCAACGAGGTTGAAATTGTATTTTGGAAACGTTCTGGGAATGAGTGATTTGGGAATAGTAACCAGATAATGATTTGGATTTGATTACACTAATCAGATGAAACTTAACCAAATAAGCAATATTAACAATTATTGAAAACCAGATAAACCTAAAACGTATTAAAATGCAAATGCGTACTGAGAAAGTGGAAAGTGAACAAAAATAAACTACAGGGGGTGAAAATGACTTTTTTTACAAACTTAATATAAAAATAAAATTTTATAAAAAAAATATATATTTTTTTGATTATTTTATTATTTAATATTACTTAAAACTATTTAATACTTATAATAACTATTTAAGTTAAACTAAATATAATATAATAATAAATAAAACTAAGAAAATGAAAATTTATTTTTAAAAACTCTGAAATAACTTAAAAATATTATAAAAACTAAAAACATGTATTTTTGTCTTTTTCTGAATTTAATATTAATTAATTACTAATTACTTATTAATTAACTAATTAACTAATTTAAATTACTAATAATACTAAAAATGACTTATAAAATTAGGAAATATTTTATAAAACTAATTAACCATCTCAGGAATCCTAAAAAATTATAAAAAGTTTATAAAAATATTATTACACTATTTTATTAATTATTTACTTAATTACTAATTAAGAACTATTTAAACTAATTTAATTAAGATAAATAGCAAATGAACAGTAATAATTATGAAAATATTTTCTAAAAATACTAAATAATTAATAAGACCTAGGAAAAATATAAAAATAAACCAGAGATTAAAATAAACAGAAATGGATTTTCTTTTTGATTTTTTTATTAAAACTATTTTAACTATTATTAATTATTATAAATACTAAATTAAAAGATAAAAATCTAAGAAAATTGAAATTATGAAAAATATAAAAATGAAAATTGCTTTTTGAAAAAGCTGAGCAATAAGCCAAATGGCTTAAATAGAAGCTATCACTTTATTAAAAGTGATGATTTTTTGGATTTTCTTTTTGAGAACTGTTTATATACTAAAAATAAGCAACTTTAATAAAGGAAAACTTTCTGGATCTTAAAAATAAGCACTTCGTACCCACAAATAGCTTAACAGATGGTATTTTGGATTTTTTATTATGCAAAAGCTAATGAGAAGCCACACAATGCATACAAGCTACAAATTATGATGCAAACAACTTAAGTGAACTGAAATTAAGCTAAATCAACAAGAATATTACACTGGATAAGCCAATAATCACAAATAAGCACTTTGGCTAAAACACAGAACCAAACAAGCCTATAGGGGCTAATTCAAGCATCTGTGAGGCCCACAAATAAGCTCAGAGATCCAAAATGAAGCTTGGACCAACAAGCTCACCTGGCAAGCTTTCAAATAAACCAAAAATTAAGGCTTAACTCCTACAAATAAGCTCTGTGTGAGCTTATGAAATTTGGCAAAAAGTCAAGTGTACATTGACCTCTCAGTGTACACAGTCAAATGGAACAAACTAAAAGCTACTTGCAGCCCTAGCAAACAAGCTTAAAATGGTAAAATAAGCCCTGAACTATCAAGATGGGTTGCTTGGCTTTCCAAAAAGCCAAGAATCATGCACTGGGGCCCACAAATAA
Organism: Artemisia annua; assembly: GCA_014162995.1. Classification (NCBI taxonomy): domain Eukaryota; kingdom Viridiplantae; phylum Streptophyta; class Magnoliopsida; order Asterales; family Asteraceae; genus Artemisia; species Artemisia annua. The sequence continues at coordinate 92,010 of LBNU01027391.1, read as the reverse complement.
GCTCTGTGCAAGCTTATGAACTTTGGTAAAAAGCTGTGCACAGGGGAGGTAACAGACCAAAGGGGGTACTTTGACACTGCTTATTTATAAGCAAATGAATTCCAAAATGGAATTTTCTTTTTGGAAAATGTTAACAACCAACAAAATAACACAAATCAACAAAAATTTTGGATTTCCAAACTATATTAAACCTTGTGCAAGATCTGGGAGATTTGCACAATTTGACAGACTTGAAATTTTTTGACTTTTGAGAAAACACTAAAGTTTGACTTTGATGAACTTTGATCTTGATTTATTGACTGATTAAGTTATGTTAAGCTATAATAAGACTAATTTAAGCTAAAACAACTACTTGTGAAATGATTTGATGAGATTTGGGTTCAAAACTCTTAACAGATAACCAATGATTTGAGATCAAAAGGAATTTTGACTATTTTACAAATGACCATTGGTTTTTATGGTTTGAGTGTTCTTAATAGACTTAAAGTAACATGTATTCACCAAGAACAACAACACAAACAACCTAGACCACAGTTATCACAGATTAACCAAACAAGACTTGAAAACTGTGATGAAGTAATTTCCAAAGAGAAATCAAGTTCTATGCTATAATACTGATTTGCAGAAGTTCAATATGGTTATATGGACCTAAATGAGCACAGAACAACAATATCTAACCACTAATTACCAAGATCACTACTAATTCTATTTTAACAGTGAAAATGAAATACTAAGCAACAAACAATTTTAATTAACAAGCTACTAATTTTAAGCAAGATTATCACTAACTAACACCAAATAAGCATAATCAAGCAAGAAAAAACAGAATATGAACAATAGAACAGTGAAAGGTAAAAATGAGAATTGTGCTTACAACTTTGCACTCCAGCTAAAAACCAAGAACAAGGACCAAGTAACACACCTATAGGTTCTCCACAGAACCACTAACCCAAGGCCATCCACAATTCACCCTGCTCCAGCTGTGATCACCATCTTCAACAAATTTTTGATTTTTCACTGATTTTTTGTATTTTTTTGTTTTTGATACTAAACTGAATTTTAAGGTTTCTAAAAGCTTTTAGAAGCTTTCTAGGAGCTTAAGTGAGCCTAAGAAGTCCAGAACATCAACTACAAACAACTTGAAGCTAATATGAGATTTTTGAACTTTGAAATTGCATAAACTGAATTCAAATGGTTACACTGAAATTGATACTTGAAAAAGATTCAAATTACATTCAAAAGACTTAGTACAATGTTAATTTTGACTAAAGATTACAAGAACATGAAAATTTAACTATTCGACACTAATTTTCTACTAAAAGACTACACACTTGTCTTCTCTGCTCCTCCTTCTATTTATAGGCACCAATTAGGGTTCTTGATAGTCTCTGAGTGAATTCTTGACCATTGGATGCTTTATCTTTGATCTGAGCCCTTGATTGAGTTTTGGCGCCAAAATGGTTTTATAGCCATTTTTCTGTTTTTTTTTATTGCAGGAGGGGGTGGCAGCATTAATTGTTGTTGTCTTGTTAGGTAGAAGGTGGGGGTGAGTGGTTTGGGCAGTGGGATGTGATGGAGATGGTGGGAGAGGTGATATGATGGTTCTGCAAGTGGGTTTGGGGACGAAGGTGGGAAAGGGGGAAGTTTGACTGGGGTCAAACTTGGGGACGGGGTTTATTATAAAAAGGGTTTTGGGCTTGGGGTGTTTGATTGGCTCAGAACCGTCAGGTTTTGTCACACAAGCTAGCCACTTGTGAATGGCTAACCGTAACAAAGAAACCCTGATGGTCTAAGACCAACGCAATGAAGTCCTGGAGAGTTTAGTGTTTCCCCGGGTCGTTAAAGTCCCAAAGAGATGTGATATTCTGAATAAAAACGAATTTCGAGATCAAAATATGTCGAATAGAAAAGGGGTATATATGAACAAAATCGATCACTTTTACTAAAGTTAAAATCTGTAAATTACAGTGACTTAAATGCAAATTAAATAAATTAAAAATATAAAACTATAATTAAAAATGATGATTATGAAATTTATAACAAAAATAAAAAGTAAATATTAATTATGATTATTAAAACAAAAACAAATTATCTAAAAATGAGAAATTAACTTAGGAAATGAAAAATGAAATTCTAAAAATGTAAAATAACTTTAGAAAATGATTAAAAAACTTAAAAACTTATTTATCTAATTATTTATATAATTATTATTACTTAAAAACTATTTATAATTACTTAAACAAATTAAAAATACAACTAAATAGGAAATTATCCTAAAAATTGCAAATTCAATTTCTAAAAGTCTATGATAACTTAAAATAAAATTTAGAAAATTAAAACTATTTCTATGACTATTTAATTACTAATTATTAATTATTAACTAGTTATTAACTATTTATTAATGTAATAAACTAAAAAGAAAATTAGAAAATGTTCAAGGAAATAAACTAAAAACTTAGAAAAGTCTAAAAATGTGTAAAACTTAATTTAGAACTCAAAATATATTTATTACACTAATTATATAATTACTATTAATTAAGAACTATTTATTTATTAATTATCTATTTAATTAATTAAAATTACAAAAGCTATTAAATGAACAGTGAAATATGCAAATATATTTTTTACAGATTAAAAATAACTTATAAAACTTAGAAAAATTATAAAAAGTTATCCTAGATAAAAATCTAATACAAAAACTATTTAATTTATTTATTTATACTAAAACTATTTATCTGTTTTTGATTTTTTATAAATATTAAATGAACAAAGAAAAATCTGAAACTTTTTCTAAAAATAAACTAAGATGACAGGGACTTAAGAAAAATATAAAAAAGCTATGTTGTTAATAAAAGTAAGCAAATGGTTTAAGCTAATAAGACCTAATAAGCACTAATTCTATTTTTTATTTCTTTTTGTGGTTTTTCTTTTACAAAACTATTAAACCACTGTAA
>LBNU01027391.1:60917-86946 GCA_014162995.1 Artemisia annua | reverse complement strand
TGAAAGTTGAGGGACTGAAACTGCCAATTATGCAAACTTTGCATGTTTTTCATTTGTTTTTACACATTTTGCATCTAAGACATATAAAACACAACCCTGGGATATTTTCCAGTATTTTGATGCATATTTGAGTGCTTTTGTATGTTTTGGCAGTTTAAATGGTACCAAAATGATGAGTATTTACACACTCATCAGTCACCATTACTACTCATAACCTCACCTCTCTTTAAAATTCTAGGACTCTTAGAAGGACTATCCTTAGAATTAAGACCAGGTTTATCATTAATAGACACAGGAATTTCTCCAATATTAAAACTAACATTCACATTCTTACCATTACTACCCATATTAGAATCCATACCTGTTTGATTCCCCAAATTCTGTTGAATTTCACTTTCCACTTCCTTCTCAGAAACAGACTCCCCACAACTTCTTGAATCACAACTTATAGCATCAACACTTGAACTCATATCACCATCTAACTCATCAGTAATACCTATCTCAGCTTCAATTCTACCATCATTTTTATCCATATCCCTATTCCCTTTCCTAGATCTACCACTCTTATTACCCAACTTCTGATCCCCCTGTTTGAAACTAACATAAACATCCTTATTCAAAACCCTAGGTTGTTTATTAGACTGTTTCATACCTCCAATCTGACTCCTAGTCGTACGTTTGGATGCCCCTGCTTCCTCCGAACCGATAGACGAAACCCCTAGATTAGGGTTTTGAAAATTAGGGTTTTGATAATCAGTGTTATCCATAGTGAAAGAGAGATAGGATTCAATCGAGATATAGAGACATAATCAAATTAACAAAAGAGATGAGAGACCGATGGATTTTTTTGTTTTTATTAAATGGGAAATGATGGACAATATGTGTAACTATGTGTAACGGAAATATGAAAGGAACTAAATGCTTAATTAAATGATAACAATAGTAAATGATATCAAAAAAATTGTAATGAATAGTAGATCAAAGATCTAATATCAAAACAATAAAACAATGAATGATTAGGAAATAGATGATGAATTTCTTAATAAAATGTGTAGAAAACTTAGAGAGAGAAACCATTTCTTTGGCCCGTTTTTCATACCAAGCCAACTTTATTAGAGGTTTAGTGGATCCTATTTCTAGTTGTTCAAAAACAGTAGTCAATTTTTCATCATTTAATTGTCCTCGTTTGTAACTCATTGGCATTATTTATTTACCTCATTACAGTGTTTTGAAACCCGGGTGGACCCGGCCGGGTTAACCGGTTCGATCGGTTTCAGCAAAAAAAGGGTCAAATAAACCCGGGTTTCCAAAACCGGGATAACCGGTTAGACCTGCCGTGAAACCCGGTCGGGTTTCGTTTTTTCAAAATTTTTTAATAATAACCCGGGTTGACCCGGTGGTCGAATCGGTTGACCCGGCGGTCGAACCGGTTGACCCGGTCGAAAAAATAATAAAAATAATAAATTGAAAACCGGGTTGAACCGGCGGTCAAACCGGTTAACCCGGTGCCCGGTGACTCGACCGGGTCGATTTGAAACCCGGTTTTCAAAACATTGCCTCATTACATAAATTTTTCAAAAATATTAGTATTTTTTAAATGTGTAGCTACACTACAAATACACGAATGCATTATAGACATTCGGTTATTGCTCTGCCCATATACGACTCAACTTTCAACTACCAACCAATAGTACTTACAAATATTGCCCTGCCCATGTACAACAAAACCATTAAAAAAAAGAAAAACGCATTTTTTTTAGCATTGGATTCCCTAATAATCCAAATATTTATGAAAATAATACTCCATAATAGCATGTATGTATTTTGAGACTGAGATGAATGTGTGTTTGTGTTTTAGAGAAAAAGTTAGAAAATGGGGATCAGTGTGTTTTTCCCTTTGTGTGTTAGGCTTTTATAAGGAGGTATAGAGAAGTTTCAACTTCTCTCTCAAGTCAACTTTTCTAAAAGTGTTTCAATGTTTCCATTAAGATTAAACCAACGAAATTATGTAATTTTGCATGTCTATTAATTAATATGTAATTTTCCCGCTTATGTTGTAACACCCCAAATTTGTGATTTAGCAGCGGAAAAGTAATTTGGGTGTTACGGGGAGGATCGAAGTCATTTTCACATAAAACGGCTTGAAAGAGGCGTTTTGAAAGTTATTTGTCATTCAAATAATACTTTTGATAAATGATGAAACATTTGTTTTAAAAATCTCTTTAAAAGATATAAAGGCTTGTAAGAATGACATATTTGATTTTTACACCATTTTAATTTATCAGAGTAATAAATGCCCGCTCCGTGTCTTGTCCTGCTCCGTTAATTACCTGAGATACACATGCTTAAAAGTGTCAACACAAAGGTTTGTGAGTTCATAGAGTTTTAATGGAAAACCATTTATTTCATTTGATTCATGAGTATTTGGTAATAATTGTAATAAACATTAATTGAGATAAAACCAGTATTGAGTGATGTTGATTTTAATCACAGATAAATCATATATAAATTCAATCAAATTCAAGTATTGGAGCATAATCCTAACATGAGCTGAAAACTCATGATGTTAATGTAATGAGATCTATAATTCAAGTCTAGTGAAAATACCTATACAGCTGTATCTAAATATATGTGAGAGACATATATTTTCTTATTGATATTGCTCCAAGCCTCATGACACACAAAACGTTAACAAATACCGTAAAACGGCGGGTGATCATCAAATCAATGATGATTTTGCCCTCGAATTATAGGTGATTTGCCAATTCCTACAAAAATAGTGTATCACGACTAATACGACTAACCGTTAGGCATTCCGTCAAGTATTAGTGGGATAGGATGTCAAGCCTCAACAGGTTTCGAAGCTGTTCACTATATTCGCGCTCACAACATGTGATTAATGGCTCATGATAGAGGGACTTTATGGCGTTAAGGTAACTTAGGCAATATCAAAGTAATGATGTAACTAGAGTATATGTGCTCTTCCTAGCATGTATTTCTGTTGAAACATAGAAATATGATATAGAGATATGGGAATCATTCAGGATGTTATAGTAAGATCAATTATCATGTCACGGTAATCAGTTTGGAAACATTATCATCTGAGTTCAGTAATTCTAGTCAAGCAATTTGCCAGTAACATATATATCACATCTTAAGTCATAAACCATATCAGATAAGTATTAATTAGGAAATTGATTTGAATTATGTAAGTTATTCATATACTTATAAAATTATCAAATTATATGTAAGCATGTATCTCCCCCAAAGAGTTAAAACAAGTATTAGAAATGGGGCTATGACTCACCTGGAGCGATATTGGAAATGATGAAAAGTAAATTCGGGTGAGATTATGGGAACGATAGGAGACGCTAATATGTCTGATAAATAATATCTAGACAAACAAATACTATTTGGATATGAGAACGAATAACGAATAACGATAATGAAGATGATAATTGTTATAAGAAAAGATGATATACATGAAATCTTAAAATATGGACAAAAATGTTTAATCCAAAGTTCTTCCTTTTAATAGAAAACAAATATTATGAATATGAATTGAAATAATCATATATATAGATTAACTAAGTTAATAAATATAATAAATGTAATAAAATCAAGAAGGAGGGTGACCAAATAGAAAATAAAAAAGAATGTCAGACAAGGGTCCTGTCCTTTCCAGTTTTTACACTTTTTATCCTAACGGTGTTAGCGTTACACCGTTAGTCCTTTTTATATATAAGTTACAATTATAGTCCACTAATTGTCCAAAATAACATTCTGAACTTGGAAAATTAAATAATATCATTTTATATCCTAATGTTTATGTTTTGGCAGTTTTAGTCCCTATTTTAGACGTTTGGCAGTTTTAGTCCTCCTAAGTGAGTTTGCGTTACATTTTTAGTCCAATCATACAAAAATTATGGGGAAAAATATTCCGAAATTTTCTGGAGCATAAGGAAGCTTATTAAAACTTATTTCAACTGTTTATTTGCAAAAATAGCTTATTTTTCAATAAATTGCCTTAACGAGCTAAATTAAAGGCCCGTTAGCGTTTTAAAATCCGTATATCAGGAGACGAGTTGAGCTCATCAAAATATCATTTTTCAAGTTCTAAATTTATATCAAAAAGCTTTGAAAAGCCAGCTTATGGATAGAGCTTATAATTCGCTTATTGGGCTGAGAAGCCCAAGTCGCTATTTTTAATTGTTTTACTTGGCAGTTTCTGCGATTTGCTTTGGTATTTTTAGAGTGTCGAAATGAGTTTATTTTTACGAGTTGTAAGAATGAAAGTGTTAGCTAGCTAGGTGGTCTAACGAGTGGTGTAAAAATATAGCATGATTATTAAGCTAAATTTCGCGATACAAGTTTGTTTTCAAGGCGACTTGAACATTTGTATATAGAAATATATGTTGAAATAATTCTAAGTGTTTGTGCAGTTTTGTTATTCGAATGAAACGTGATCAAAAATAAATACAACGATGCATGTAACGACCATATGAATGTGACGCGAGTATTCCTCTTGACTCCTAGGCCTTCCACAGGGGAGGCAAATCATGGGTTGGGTTCTAGGTATAAACGTTGTACGTAAAAATTGAGTAACAAAACTATACGTTCGAAATCATTAATATACGATGCATGAATATGTAAAGACGTGAGATACGAATTGAAATTGATACAAGAGGACTTACAACACTTCTAGGGTGGTGGATTTACGTATAGGGAAGAATAGAACAAAAGAAAAACCTCCAAAGACTCGTTAGAACAATATCACACGACTCGAATGGAACTTTGTAACTTGGAAATGACTTGAAATGATTATGAAATGATCTATGGTCTTCTCAGTAGCTCGAATCAGAATGAAAAGGCTTAGGGAATGTGTAAATTTGCTAAGGTGTGAAAGGAGGTAAATGAGGAGTGAATTGTTTGTATATTTATACACGTATAAGTTTATATTGTGTTTTTCTTCTTACCACTTGTTATGACTATTCAATGTCAGTAATGTTGGGATTTTGATAAGGATTTTCTGACATTTAGAAGACTTTAGGGGTTGTGAGGGTGAGGAGATAAGGTGAGAGTTGGGTTATATATTTATATGTCGACTACTTATTTATTAGGTGTACAAATTCATTTAACGTATGAGACTTGATCTAATGATGTTAAAACTGATCCAACATCATGTCAATAAGCTAGAAATATTATAAGGATTGCGTAGAAACAAGTTAAAGTCAAAACGGTTAAGTTTTGAATTATTTATACGTCGAGTTGGGTTGAGTTTGGACCGAATGAATTGCCCTTATAAACACAAGTTAAACTCGACATTTTATTCTGAAACTTGGTACGTTGAGAGTTGGCTAGGTGAAGAATGGAGTGGTACAAAAATATAATTATGTCGTGTATAAAAATTAGGAATACGGGGGTCATTTTGGAGCTTGTACAAACCGAACTAGTGAAATATTAAAACTAGAACTTGGGCTAGTGGTTTGGGCCGGATGAATAGTACAAGTAGATTAGATTTGGGCTGAGAAAAATTAAGGGCCCGGTTGGTAGTAAATTAGGATTAGTGAATTTAATTTGTGATTAGTGAATTTAATTAAGACTAAGTGAAACGTTTATATTTCGAACAACGTGTAGAGAATTGGTTCCGTCATTTCATGAATTATATTATATCGTGACAACGATATATTAATATAATAAGAAAATTTTCAAATTTTTCCGAAAAATGGTGATTAAAATAATGACAGAGATTAATATATAATTAAACGTTTTTAATTATAGGGATTTTTGCAGTTCGCTACAGTACCCACTCGTCACTCTGAATTTCGTCCCGAAATTCAAATTTAACGTGTTTACTTGAGTAGAGAATTATGAACAGAGGGTTGTCGAGAGATTTTTATTCCATAAATTTAGGAAACTTGATTCAGTTAGATTTATCTGTACTAGACAGGACAAAGTAACTGATGTATTTAGGGGATGTGAATTTCAATAATGACGGAGATTAATATATAATTAAACGTTTTTAATTATAGGGATTTTTGCAGTTCGCTATATATATATATATATATATATATATATATATATATATATATATATATATATATTTTTGCATTGACATTCTGTTTGCATGAAATAATGTTTCCTATTTGCATGTTTCCTAAATAATGTTTCCTATTTATAATTTGCATCTCCATTAATTTGTAATATCTACATTAATATGACATATCTCCCATTAATATGAAATATGTTTCTTATTTGCATGTTTCCTAGAAAATGTGATTTGCATTGCTGTATATCTCCACCTCGTTAATTCAACATTTGTATTGGTGACTAACATTTTCAACATTTCCTTTAATATCATTTAAATGTGTAGCCAATATTTCAAGATTTCAAGATTGACCAAAGTTTCAAGAGTTCACTTTCAAGGTTGACCATTTTTACATTACTAGACGAGTACCCGTGCATAGCAACGGGATTTTCTAGCGGGTATAGTTGCGATATTGTGGTAAAGTGTTTCATGTAATCTTTAAACATAAAACGTGAAAATATCAAAATGTAATTGCAAAAGATTGTAAAATGTGATAATTCAACTAAAACAATATGTATCAAAGAACATATAAAAATAGTGAAACTGAAAATAAAATAGTACATCAATTATGAAATAACTAACAACGTATGTTAATCGTCAAGTAAAACTTCTTGGTACACGACATTTTATGTGTTGACTCTTCATTGACCAAACTCTTTGACTGGCTTCACTAATACCCTTGCTAAATAATTTTAACTTGCAACAATATAGATTTGCAAAAAGTGAGTTTCGATTCAAATATTGATCAACAACAAATTTGTTTACATGTAAGCTTTTATTTTTGTTGACATTAATAAAATAATACAAACAGATCAAGAATTGTACAAATGCAATACAACTATAATGGTTTATAGAAGAGATAAAACATTAATACACTAAAATAAGATTGTTTTAATGATTGCTTAGAAAAAAATTTCGTTGCGTATCTTCAAAAGCGATCGATAGTTGGGTTTTTCAAATGTTTCATGGCATTTCTTTAAATGCTACTTCCATCTAAAGAAGCAAATAATGCAAAAAAACGCATGTCAGTTTAATGAAGAGACTAATGATAGAATCATAGAAATGAAGAAGAAATTATAGATCGAAATTGATATTTATTATGGAAGATTAGTTTTAAAATAAAAATGAAGAAGAGATTATAGATCGAAATTAATGTTTTAACAATAATGACCCTATAAGCTTCGACTATTTAATTGATTACTTTAAATAAAATTTAATTCAAATTTTTATTAAGTAACGGTCAAACTTTTATAATGCTATTTTTCTTTACGTGTGGTCGAGCCTACAACCTCGAAATCATGCTTGCATCATTTTTAAATGCATATCTGTGAACTTATTTCTAAAAAATATTTATACTCTCTAACAAATACTACCTCCGTCCCAAAATTATTGTCCACAGACAAAAAACATACAGTTTTAGAAAAGCATCATCTTTACAGCTTTCTCTCTCTTACTTTTTGCACAAAGACAGTTTTACCCTTAAATAATTAATTTCCAACTTCTTTAAAGTTCATAATAATAACCACAAATAAGGGTAATATGGTAATGTTAATTTATATTCTTTATCTATTTATGGAAGTGGACAATTAATTTGGGACAACTGAAAATGGAAAGATGGACAATAAATATGGGACGGAGGTAGTAATATAACTTGTCAAGTTTCTTTTTTCTTCGGATGAATATTTCAAATTTTCAATTTTAAGTAGCATCAAACTCTTGTAAAGTTATTGTTCTTTACTTGCTGCCAAGCCTACAACTTGGAAACCATGCTTCAATGCTTGCATCAGTTTCAAATGCATGTTTGTGAATTTATTTATGAGACATATCGTCATTATCGGTATCAAATAAATATTTGTGAATTTATTTTTGAGTTGGGTCAAACTTTTGTATTGCTTTTACTTGCCGTCAAAACTACAACCTTTTGTTTGAACAAATCAAAACTACAACCTCGAAACCATACTTCTGTCATATTCTTTATATTTTTCTTTGTTGTATTGTTTTCGGTTTTTTAAATATGGTATTAGTTAGACCAACATTTGAATTATTATTGTCCTTTACTTTATGTCAACCCTACCAACTTTAGTACCGGAAATTTACCTAAATATGATTTTATCAAACAAAATCTTTATAAAAGAAAAAAAGAATACACAAATAAATCTATATAAAAAATAAGACCATTATAACGGAATCTACATAAACCTTATAAAAAAATTAACAAATTTACTTAATCTTTACAACAAATTTTACACCAACTTCATAAAAAAAATTGCTAAACAAATTTGCATAAACTTACAAAGCAAAATAACAATAACTTTAATAACAAAATATACCACCAACCGTAAAAAAAAGAATCCGTCTATTATCGGCGAAAGCAATTCAACGGAAGCCATTTTTTCTGGCAAGACAACGGCTATGTCAAGTGGCAGCTGTAACAAAAAAGGCCAAAAATGTTATGGAAAATCATATCTAGAAGTACTATATCTTTTATAAAAAAATTTACGTAATAAATTCTATAACAAAAACTAATAACTTTATAACAAAACTTTACATACTCTAAATTGTATAACAAATATATACAATTTAAAAATTAAGCATACATATTATAACAATAGAAGCAGTTCAGCAGCGGCAGCTTTTCCAAGTGACTCAGCGGCGGCTGTAACAAAAAAGAGACATAAATTTTATAAAAATATAGATCTACAAATAAAATGTAAATAAGAGAACCATCAAAAACTCATAACTAAGATCCACATATATTAAAAAAAATTAAAATAAAAAGACAACTTAAAAACTCAAAACTAAGATCTATATAAAAGAACCTTCAAAAACTTGTTGAATATACGTAGATCTAAAAAAAAACTCAAAACTTGAAACCACCTTTTGTGATGTCGAGGTTTCGCTGGTTGCTAGTCTTGGACTCTTGGTGGTTGGGGATTTGTGGTGGTGGAGGGTTACGTTGGTGGTGGGAGGTTCGGTGGTCGTGGGCTCGGTGTTGGTTGGGTTTCGGTAGTGGGGTTTTGGAGGTGGTGAGGTTTTGTGGTGGAGGGATTCCGGTGGTGGTGGATGAGATGTGTGAAAAGCGAGAGTTTTTTTGTGTGTGAAAGTGTGTTTTTGTGGAGATTTCTGTTTGCACAGTATATTTATGGACCCATAAAGTTAGCCTTTGCATTTTAATAATACAATATATTCCCTTAATAGATTAATGCCAGCCATGTCCGAGCAATAGCTTATTGATTTCAAGAATTCGGGTAATAAATGTGTATACTTGCCATAGTTTGACAAGGGCATTATGGGGATTGACCGAAAATTCAGTTTTTCCACTTTTTCACTTTTCCACTTTGACCATTTTTACTTTATAAGTAGTTAAGATTCACTTTTCCACTTTGACCATTTTTACTTTATAAGTAGTTAAGATAGGTAGTTAAGATTAAGATTAAGATACTAATAAACCAGAATAATTTACAAGCCTTAGAAGCACCCTTTGTAATTAATTCGCTGATGTGTCTCGAATGTGATTGGACGAACATTTAATGCGTACAAGTCTTCTCATGCAGCACTTTTTAGTCAACATTTAGAGGACATCATTTTTGGTAACTAATTATGTCATTCAAATTGGTATTCAACGAAATCAATTCACGGATCATTGTTTTGTAACCAAAGCTTCTTCATTCTTCCATCCGGTATTAACATAAAACTTCTTGCATATACTACATCAAAACCGCTCCTTAAAATCAAGATATTAAATTTCTACTATTTTTGCTAATCATTAAATTCATTCAAATCCTTTGAAACCGATAACCCAAAAATTAAATCAAAACCATAGCACTTCCACTATCATTTGAAATCTAATCATCCTCTCCAATTCAAATTATTCAACACAGTTAACTCCTCTTCTTCACTTTCACAATCAAAGCTTTTTTCTTATTTTTGAATTGAAATCATATGACTCCGCTCCATAATCGGTAAGTTTTGTTCTTATTAGGTTACTTTTATTTTGTACCGACCCATTATAATTTGTTTGATTTGTTTGGTGGTAGTTTATTTGTATGAATTGGTTTTTATAAATATGACAAACTAATTGATGTGGGCTGTTTTAGAAGTGTGTGGCTACTTCATTTTTTCATGATTTAAGTATGTTTGTGTCATTATTCTTTTGTAGGCCAAAAGTGCAGCACATGATGAGTTGAACAAATCGAATTTATGTTCTTCAATAATCAATCAGGTAATTGTTTCAGTCCGTGTTTATTTCATTCATTATATTATTACGAGTATGCTAATGTTATTCCATTGATATAATTCAAATTTATGTTTATGGTTTAGATCTGATTCAAAAACTACAAAAACTGGTATTTTTTTTTACATCAGTTTTACCTTTTCTTGACTTCTTCTTTTTTTTTTTTTTTTTTTTTTTTTTTTTTTTTTTTTTTTTTTTTTTTTTTTTTTNTTTGTTTTACATTCATGAATTCTCTTTATTAAGATTTGGTTTAATTTTATCATTCATGTTTATCTATGTAGAAGTTTTCTTAGCTTGTTCGTTATCCTCTCGTTTCGGTAGTGTATAAGCTTGGTTTTATCTACTAGTCTAGGTGAATTAACCCTAGGACCCTAGACTAGTAGGTTATGGGGATTGGTAAGAATTGGCCATATTACTACCTTTCCTTATGTGCGAATTAACCCTAGGACCACCTACCAACCGTTTTGCTTAAGGAACTAGAGGGAATCTAAGATCAGTTTTTACATCAGGTTATGTTACACCACAATCTACAATTTCTCATGAATTTGTGCAGAATGGTTCTTTTAACAACAATCTCAGTAGTAGAAAAAATAGTCATGGCTTTAGTACTATGGTAAACCCTTCCAAGTGTTATGGTATTTTCAGTACTTGCCATATTTGTTTATTTATCAAGATTAACTATTGGTTGTTCGATTGTTTTATTCTCTCTTTTTTTTGTGCATTCTAAAGAACACAAGGAACCGATTACACAAAAGTTGTTTATCGTCGTTGTTGTTGCACTCTCGAACACTGTCTTCTTCTCAGCCTGTTACGCGTCCTCCTACATACAGGTATCCATCGTATGTTGCTTTCGATAATTCCCATTCAATTTACATTGTGAATTTTTTATTGTTAAAGTCATTGGCTTGATTTATTTTAACTTCTTAAGTATACTAGGGCTGTGTTAATTTTTTAAGACCACCATCCTGTTTGTTTGTTATAAGGATGTAAACTTTATGTGTCTACATGATTGATTTAATACTGATTGCTGCAACTTGAGTGAATCAAGTTAGATAGATCATAGATCACATGGATTAGGTAGTTCTACATACAATCTTACAAGACTGAGAATGGGTTAGCCACTACAATAAAAAAGTGCTCAAAAAATGGCTTATAACCTTATAAGATTAACTCATGGGACCTTATTTTAGGTGTGGCATGTTACAGAGAAGAATTGGTTGGCTAACAACACTATGAGACTTGCATTTTGCATTCAGGTCTCATCATGTACCTATTTTGGTACATAATATCTACTGTGTTAAGATGGCATATAAGCTTAAAGGATTCTATTGTCGTATGGGTGGTGAGGTATCATTAGTTACTAATTAATCTTTAAAGATTGAAACTTAAATACTATTTTAATTGATCAACTGGTGGATAAAATGTTTCATTTATATTATATATTATTTACTACACGGGTTCGTAGGTTGGTTAGTTACCTGATAACACGATGATTATTGTCTTCATTTGTGTAGTTTCATGAATGCTATTTGCTTCCTGCTAAGTGTGAATGCAAAAGGTCAAACGGGTAGGCTTTATACATACTCTGTTTTTTATACTTATTTTATATAGATTACGGTTGTTATAATAAGTAATACTCCGTACATTGTTAGTAAAAAATAAGCACTTTGAATTAGAAGATAATAACAGTCTTTGATTTGAAGATGTTGAAAGACATATACTCATTTGTGTAGTTTCATGAATGCTATTTGCTTCCTGCTAAGTGTTAATGCAAAAGGTCAAACGGGTAGGCTTTATACATACTTTTTTTGTATCCTTATATTTTATATAGATTAAAGTTGTTATAATAAGTAATACTCCATACATTGTTAGTAAAAAATAAGCACTTTGAATTAGAAGATAATAACAATCTTTGATTTGAAGATGTTGAAAGTCATATACTCAGATCGCGAGATGGGATGTTTGGGTTCTTTAGTCCTGCTATAGTGATTTTGTTCAAGTGTGACTTTGAATTGTTCTCTAAGGCATGCAGACCCCATAGTTTTCATATATGACAATTTGTTGTTACATTTGTATAGGCCCTACCCAATTGTAGCCAAGGTTTTATGGTTATGTATGTTCGTATCTAGGTTCCATGTAATCTTTTATATAAGTATCGTGCGAAAGAGAAACATCATTGTTAATTTAATGAGATCTGGCAGAGATACACTAAAAGCCTAAAACTACAAACCCTAACTTCACAAACTCATATTCGGCTAACACTAATCATCTTATAATCATCGAAATGCACGATTCCTCATCGTTATCATCTCAACAAAACCCAAAGAAGTACGGTTACTGGAAAAAGAGTAAAGAGTACATTGAAAAAGAGTATGGCTACATCTTGGGGAAAAATGCCTATTGTAATCAAACATAGCTTTTCGTGTGTGTGTGTGTAAACACGCTTTTATTTCTAAAATAAAATAGCAGCTCATGGGTTTGTAAAATGTTGGTTGTGTTGATATATATAAGCTCTTGGTCCTGCTATTGTAAAGGGTGCTAGGATAGTAGGATGTGAGTTTACAAAGGGAATTTTGCAATTTGAAACACTGAGACTCGCATAACATATTTCAAAAAGGCCTTAGGAACAAATAATTAGTTGATTACTGTTATAATTAGTTGCGTAAGTTTATGTATATTTTGCATTTTAACATTTTTGTGAAAATATATACTCTACATATCCACAAAAAAAANAGAATATTGTCTACTAGCAATAGCCACTTCAATCACAAAACTAAACAACCCCATTTGGTCATTTGGACTCATACGGATGGGCACATGCACTTGACTAATTTAAGCTATTTAGACTCACAGAAGAGTTAAGCTCAGCTGTTATCAAAATCTTACAAGCCCATAGTCATAAAGAAAAATAAAGGCAGGGCTAGATTTGCATTCAAATTTTGATGATATACTCATCCACTAACCCAAGTTTGAATAATTTGTTTTGCAAATGAATTACCATAACATCAGACACATGCATAGTTCCAGTGATCCTAATTGTTCTCCAATGCTATCTTATATTCCAGTTGTGAATTACCCTTACTAGGAACGTGTTTTTCCAATGATAAACCAACCCAGCCCCTGCTCTAGTTGTGACACAGTAAGCTTAAGCTGCTACATCTCTGTGATCTTTTTGTAGTTATGATGTTTTGGTAATTATAGATAGCAATATGATGGTAAGTTAATTTTTGTTATATCGCAAATGAACATTTTGAAATAAGCGGCTTTATGCGCTTATCAGTTTCTGCCAAAAAATGCTGAAAAGCATAATCATTTTGGATAAAATAAAACTGCGTATGCTTAAAACTAAGTAGATAAGCGCGAGAAGAGAAAAAGTAAGCAATCCAAAACACTCCCTTAGTATAATGGGTCTTTAACCTTGATTAATTTGGATACAAAATTGAATGGTGATCAGGTGTGTGAGACATTGTTACATTAGTATTGTAAGATATATTTTATCGTTTTAATTATGGTAGACAAACAGGTTGTTGGATCCCATCTTATTGGGGTACCTATTTATAGCGAAAGAAGTGATCTTTTGATCTCCGAGATATGATTGTAATGTGTTAGATACCTACAAAAAAAATTGTATTAAAACTCATTAGTTTTCTATGTGAATGAGGCATTTTGCCATGGCTGTATAAACAGGATAGCAACTTGCATTATGTTTATATGTTGTTGTATGAAAAAAGAGACTATGATAACACCCTTTGTCCAATGAATCTAGAACTTTACAGAACTCATGTTTGATGTTTTAGCTAACTACATGAAAAACTCACTACCTTGCTATGTGAACGAGGCATTTTGCCACGGCTGCGCCAATAGGACAACAACTTGCATTATGTTTATGTGTTGTAGTTATCGAAGAAAATATTAGGTGGGTTATAAGGGAAGTAGCCTACAAGCAGAGTGGGTGGTCATATTGACATTCTCCTTCCTTTATAGTTATCCTTTATTATATCCAAAACTGAGAGACAATAATGGAATGTCACCTATGTTTCTTTTAATAAACGTCACTAGCTATTATGGCAATTAGCCAATTATTATGAGTTAAAGTGCATGAGTTCACAAAACTTCTCAAAAATTTTACGAGAATGTTTTAGATGCCACTAAGAAGTTTGAAAAACTAATAACCGATAAAAAAATTAGAAATAGAAGGATTGTTGGCCACATCTCTTGGCTTCTCTGCACAAACAGCCACATCTAACGTTCTAGTAACACTTCATTTTGTGTGCTTACTATTAGTTTGCTTCCAATAAGATTCAAGACATCGATATTCCACTATTTCTTATTTTTGTTGTACATATTTGAATCCAGGGTCATCAAAATGCCACTGCTCAAAATGGCCCGTGGATGATTACATTGGATACTCCAAGTTTTATGTCATGCAACAAGCTAAGAATTGAGATTTGCGGGAAGAAATCCATTGTACTTATATAAGTCATGCTTCTAGCGGAGAATTAGACAATACTCCAACTATTGAACAAAGTTTGAAACTTAGATTGAAAAAGGCTAAGCTTCTCGGCTACAATAACTATGCAGAGGTATATATATGTGTATCGGTTGTACTTGCTATCTACCATTTCTTATTAATTTCTTTATTTGATTGTCTCAGGCAAGCATGACAACAAAGATACCTGGTGTATGCTTATTCATACACCTTTTATTTACCAAATTAAGACCAAAACGACCAAAAACTAACCATAAATGCCAAAGATATTGTGTTTTTGTGTTTGTGATCATGCAGGTACGGATATTTCACAAAAGGACATAAAATCAAAGAAAACCAACAAAAACGAGCAAGAGAATGGAAAAGAGTCAAAAGCCGAAGCCAGGGAAGGAATTAAGCTCAAAATCAACCTCAGAGAATTATTTCTTGTCAAGATTAGTCCCTGGATAAAGTTTGAAGGAAATGGCAACTTTGGTCCCTCAACTTTCAAAGTTTGGCAAATATGGTCCTTTGAAGATATTTTTGAAGAATAGTCAAAGTCAACCCTCCAAGAATTAAATATTGACAAATATGACCCTTGGAAATATTTTGGAAGATTGGCAGAATTGGTCCCTTGGATTTTCAGCTTTACATAAATGGTCCTTGAAGTTTATCCTAAAATCTTATAACAAAACCAACCGGACTCTTTGAAATTAAATAAACCCAACCCAAACCTTAAACCCATTAACCCTTTAAATACCCATGAGCCCAAGACCTTAACATATAGCCCAATCAATTTTACTAAAACCCAAAACCGGTACCCTTTTACCAACAACCCGACCCACTCCCACCATTTATTACATTTCATATTACCCACCCCCCTTTTCACCCCTAAACCCAGAAAAATACTGTTGCATGAACCCTATAATTACCACGCTCAAAATTAACCAATCCCGTGATAATTACCCAATGATTGAGCTTCTAGAACATGTCAGGGAATGTCAGGACCACTCAAAAGTCACACGTGGACCAATAGAGAGGCACACGCAGGATACATCACATCACGATATTTAATCCAAGGGTCTAAAATGAAGGATTGGAGGCCAAGTTAAGATCAAGGGATGAGATTTGATGTGAAGAAGCACACATCTAGGACCTTCTAAGCTATCACACGCTCCTTTCTTCTCACCTCAGCTATATAAACCCCCCTCATATCATGTAAGCAGTGTGCCTTTTTTATGTATTGTTATGCTGTCAAAAATATTTTTGTACTGTTTTTATGGATTAATGAAAGTTTAGTTTGATTTCAATTATTGTCTCTTATTTCCTTTATTTAGTTACTACTTATTTACATAAGCTTGTTTAAGCTTATTGCTTATTGTTTTTACATATTCAGTTCTCTTATTAAATCCTTATTTCAATTATGTTTTTAGTTAACATAAATCCAAAAACATAAAAAAAAAACAGAAAATACTTTGAAAAATAAAAAAAAATATATAAGGTAGTTATCAAACAAGCTTCAACAAGCTTATTTTTCTATTTCATCAGTCTCATATTAGCTTCATATAGCTTCTGTGAGATTTGTTTTAGCATCTTATTCATTTATTCTCAAATTCACAAAAAAGTCAAACAAAAGTCAACACTCAGCTTATTTGATAAGCTGAGCTTATCCAGAAGGTGTATTTGGTAGCTAGACTGAGAAAGGGAAGCAGCTAGCCTATGATAAAGATAGGCTGTGTGGGAGACCACCTCTGTTTGGCTGAGGTGGACTTGTAAGATTTCAAAAATTTCAATTCCTAATCTAGTTAGTAGCTTAGATATGTTATTGTTCTTATTATTTGTTTGATTTAGTTATATTTAGTTGATTAGTTGCTTATTTGATCAGTTTGCATTAATAGATTAGTAGTTTGCATCATATTGGTTAACATCTGTCTTGAATCTGTGGTAGTGTGCAAACTTGAGTTAGATCTGAGATTTGTGGTTTTTATCAGTAGAATTGTGCTTAAAATAGTTTATGTAAGTGATTTATAAGCTTCTTCTGTGAGTTCTTGGGCTAGTTCAATCATTAGCTTCAAATATCTCTTGAAACTGTTGAGTTAGGAGTGTTTGGATTAGGCCATTTTGTCTGCTCTTAAGCTGTTTTTAGAGAGTTTTATTAGTTGAAATCTATCACATTAGGTTAATATTAGTTAATTAAAACATAAAAACAGTAGGTTAATTTGATAATAGTCAAAATTACCTAGTTACTTTATTAATGCATAATCTGTTAGAAATATAAGTGGCCTAATCATTGTAGTAGTTGCAGATCTTGTTTACATAGTTCAAACTAGATTCTTATTAGCTTAATATTGAGTTAGTAGTCATTTAGGACCAATTCAAGTTCAGTTTAGTCAACTTAATTGTTCAATAAAAAAGTCAAAAAAAACCAAAAACTGTCTTCAAATAGCCTCTACACCAGATCCCTTTGTGAGCTTAATTTACAGTGGAAATTGTTAAAAGTTAGTTTTCTGAGATATTTGGTAGCTTGTGAACATAAATCAAAAAGAAAATCCTAGATTGGAGCTTGTTTGCTTAACTGAATTTGAGTCCAAAGTTGCTTGTCAGAGTTCACAGTTGCCCTGCTCTTTTGATTTTGTCTCAACAACCAGTTTTCAAAAGCCATTTTCTCTTTCCATAGTTTAGCTTTCTGTGATTTTATTGGGGCTTTTAAAAGCTTATATGGTCATCTTGTAGGATCTGAGCTTGGTTGGATTTTTACTGCTTATTTTCTCAGCTTATTTGATCCAATTATCTGAGCATTTAGCATCAGCATACACTGAGTCAGACTTCACTCAGTGTATACTGAGCTTGTTGATTAGCAGCTTTTGTATCTGATCTAGCTTGATCCCTTTAGTGATCTGAGATTGTTTGTATTTGATTTGATCTTGTAGTTTGAGCTTGTTCATCTATTTGCATAGCTGCTAGTTGGTATTGTTAACTGTTTCGTATAAGTTTTAGTCAGTTATTACTTGTTCAAATTTGAGTTTCTGAGTTGAATTGAGCTTGATTGATTGATCATTACAGTTTGTTTAGATTAGTATTTGTTTAGCTTTAGCTTACTTGCACCATAGGTTTAGCTTTATGATTGATTAGGTAGCTTTTGGTTTGGTCCAAATTCTTGTTTTGCTTATCAGTAAACTGTTATGTTTTCTTAAGCTTTGATCTGAGCTTGTTTGCAGTTTTCTATAAAGAGGTTTTCACAAAAATTGGTTGTTATTAGCTAATAAAGAAGTTTGCAAAAGACTTTTCAAAAAGAAAATAAAAAAATAAAAATAAAAAATAAAATAATTTTACAAAAAGCATAACTGGGGACTCGAACCCCAGACCTCACACTCACAAACTCATAGACTTACCATTGCGCCCTTGAGACTTTTCTCAAGGGTGTGTGCTTTTTAATTCTTTTTATACTATATTTTGTTTAGCTTTCTTTTTAAGCTTTTAACTGTCTCAGCTTTTACAAGCTTATTAAAAATAGCTTTTTCAAAATTTATTATTTTCTTATATCAGAATTAGTGTAGAGTATTTCTTAAAAAAAATAATAAAATAAATAAATAAATAAATAAATAGAGTTATTACTTTTCATTTTCTATTTCTTTGGATTTATTATCTTTTAAATAGTTTTTAAATCGTAATAAATAAACAAAAAGCAAAATAATAATAATAATAATAATTTTCTTTTTTGTTCTAAAATTCTCTTTTATCATTCTTAGTTTAAAAAAAACATTTTTTATATTTTTAGAACTTTTATTTTAGGATTCCACTATTTAGTCGCGTTTTAGGATTTTATTTCATACGTTTTAAGTTTTAGTTGCGTTTTAGGAATTACGTGATTTGTTTGCTTATCATATTTGCTTTATTACGTGTTTTATTTGCTATTTCATTTCTCGTAGTTTATAATCTCGTTTGCCTTTTACCATTTTCACTACACGTTTTACGATCCGGAAATCGAGATTCCATTTAACCTTCACACGGACACGACCCGGGTAATTTCTTATTCGTTGAGAAATTGCTTGGAAATATACTATACTAAAACGAGCATACCAATACCTATTGTTAGTAAAGCATAAGAGCTTCTGGAAAAGCTGCTACACTTCAGGGTAAATGGCTTTGATATATTACATATATATAATCAAATACTTGCCACATCAATTCGTGATGGAGATGTCTTGCTTTTGGAGGCTTAATTTGACGACCCAGATAATCACTAAAAAGTCCCTATTATATCAGTTACAACATTTGTATAGCTACAGGTTTGTTAAGATGATGGTAGGGTTGTTTGGAGTTAGATTACAAAGCAAAATTTATTTCTTCTACTTATAACTTGTGAAAGCATGTCTACAAAGTACTCCAATGTCTTTGATCAATACTCAAAACGTATGTACAACTATATATAAATGACGTGTTTCGTACCACTTTTTGATATTACATAATCTTATCGCCAACTTCCTTTTATTGCTTACTTTTGTTTTTTTTCTTAAACTATTAGGTGTTTATGGAACATGAGCTACTTGAATGTTTGACGTTGATTGCATACCTTGCTTCAAGACTATCTTCCTTTCAACAATATGATACGTGCACGTTCATTAGTTATAAACCAATTTGTTTATCGGTTCATTCAGATATTAAACTTATTATTCGCTTCATGAAATAATGAAACCTATTCGCGATAATTGTTGTTTGTAACTTTATTTGTGCTCTTAAACTCCTAATGAATAATTCTTTAAAAATTCATGTGATTTCACGGGTCTATAGACAAGAGCCAAGAGCAATCATTTTCAAAAGTTGTTTTGTATGTGGCTTTTTCATACGTCAAAAGCAAAAAATGGTTGAAGGTTATTGTTTATGATGCGGATGGTAATCTATCAAAAACTACTAAAAATATGATTTACAAAGAAGTTCTCCGAGATCTATGAACAATGTTCAAAAGGTAACTAAAGAATACATATGAATGTTTTATGCCATTTTTTTTTAAAATTACGTATATTATTTATCACAAACTTCTTTTACTTACATTAAAAAAAAAAAAGAAAAGAAAAAGAAAAAGAAAAAAAAAAGGAACTTATTAGGTGCTCCCGGAATAGGAATTGGCTTATCACTTAATTAACGCTCACTACAAACATTTCCTTTTGAAGATCATCAATATCGAATGACACGATTAATGACGTTTATCACATTATTAGTTACAAGCATTGTACTTTATACCATCATTGACTTATTATTTACTATTTCTTATTTCTTATCACATTATTAGTTACAAGAATTGTACTTTATACCGTTATTGACTTATTACTTACTATTTCTTTCAAAGAAATGATTCAACCTATTTACTTTCGTTGTTCTTTCTTAATTTGTTTACACACTTAATTGTTTGGTGCATAATCTCTTTAAAAACCCCGTGATTCATCGTGTCATCCAAAGAAACACATATGTGACAAAGTAATATTATTTATAAGCTTAATTGTTTGGTGTTCCAAACCATAGGCTGGTGTTAAAAGTTGGTGTCCCGATAATGTTGCTGAAGAATATTGATCAATTTAATGAATTGTGTAACGGGACACGACTTCAAGTTTTACGATTATCACGAACTTCTATTCAAGCACAAATCATTAATGGGACACATTTTGGAAATAAGGTTATCATACCATGATTGAGAATTACTCCATCTCATAAACATTTACCTCTAAAGATCGTGAGGAAACAATATCCCATTTCAGTGTCATTCGCCATGACAATAAACAAGAGCCAAGGGCAATCACTTTAAAAAGTCAGATTCAATCTTCCACGTCATGTTTTCACACATGGACAACTATATGTGGCTCTTTCACGTGTCAAAAGCAAAAAATGTTTGAAGGTTGTTGTTTCAGATGCGGATGGTAACCTATCAAAAACTACTATATATGTGGTATATAAAGAAGTTCTTCAAGGTCTATGATTAAACGGTCAATAGGTATGTATAGTATACATATTGCATGGTTTATGGCATTTTTCTTATTTACATTTATTATAAATCCCAAACTTCTTTTACTTACATATTTTTTTACTTATTAGGTGTTCGCGTAATGGACCTTTTGTTGAAGTGTTAGAATGATCACTACATACATTTGCTTCGGAAGACAAACATTTTGGAGATCACGAGGCAATGAACGTTTATTACATAGATATTTACAAGCATTGTATTTTATACTATCATCCCCTTATAACTTATTATTCCGTTACAAGAAAATTTCATACCTTTTACGTTCGTTGTTCTTTGATACTTTATTCACGTACTTANAGCATAAATCTATACCCTAAGGTGGTGTAGAGCTAAACACTAATGTATTACATATATATTCTTTAAACTGAGAAGCATACGCACACATGAGTGTAGCCGGTGTGATACATAGGGTTCACATTATCAAAAGACCATATTTGCGTATGGCATATATAAGTAATGTATTTAGCTCATTTTACATAATCCATTCAGCCACAATATTGACAATGTTTTATTCTTAGCCCACTAATTGAAGATAACTAGAAACTTTTTAGTTCTTAAATATTGACAGTGTTTAATTATTCGCCCAGATAAACAATGAATCCCTTATTGGCCCAACAAGTTAGTTTCTCAATTAAACATCTATATGTGATAAGGAGCTATGACAAATCAATCTTTGATAGAAATTTTTTATCTATACATAAAAAATTGAAATTTTATAGGCTTGAAATAAAAATGAATTATGTCTTAAAAATTAAAATGTAGTCCAACGTGATCGAGTCCATGTTTCTCTTTTAACCTTTCTTTAAATGGGTATCTTTTCAATAATGAATTGAGACCCGCTAATTCCTTTATTTATTTATTTATTTATTTATGGTAAACCGTAAAAAGTTAAAAACTACTAACAAGTCTTATGGTAGTTCTGTTATTATGATCAAATTTAAGTTAAATATATATATATATATATATATATATATATATATATATATATATATATATATATATATATATATATATATATATATATATATATATATATATATATATATATATATATATATATATATATATAAGGTAGTTATCAAACAAGCTTCAACAAGCTTATTTTTCTATTTCATCAGTCTCATATTAGCTTCATATAGCTTCTGTGAGATTTGTTTTGGCATCTTATTCATTTATTCTCAAATTCACAAAAAAAGTCAAACAAAAGTCAACACTCAGCTTATTTGATAAGCTGAGCTTATTCAGAAGTTGTATTTGGTAGCTAGACTGAGAAAGGGAAGCAGCTAGCCTATCATAAAGATAGGCTGTGTGGGAGACCACCTCTGTTTGGCTGAGGTGGACTTGTAAGATTTCAAAATTTTCAATTCCTAATCTAGTTATTAGCTTAGATCTGTTATTGTTCTTATTATTTGTTTGATTTAGTTATATTTAGTTGATTAGTTGCTTAATTGATCAGTTTGCATTAATAGATTAGTAGTTTGCATCATATTGGTTAACATCTGTCTTGAATCTGTGGTAGTGTGCAAACTTGAGTTAGATCTGAGATTTGTGGTTTTTATCAGTAGAATTGTGCTTAAAATAGTTTATGTAAGTGATTTATAAGCTTCTTCTGTGAGTTCTTGGGCTAGTTCAATCATTAGCTTCAAATATCTCTTGAAACTGTTGAGTTAGGAGTGTTTGGATTAGGCCATTTTGTCTGCTCTTAAGCTTTTTCTAGAGAGTTTTATTAGTTGAAATCTATCACATTAGGTTAATATTAGTTAACTAAAACATAAAAACAGTAGGTTAATTTGATAATAGTCAAAATTACCTAGTTACTTTACTAATGCATAATCTGTTAGAAATTTAAGTGGTCTAATCATTGTAGTAGTTGCAGATCTTGTTTACATAGTTCAAACTAGATTTTTATTAGCTTAATATTGAGTTAGTAATCATTTAGGAGCAATTCAAGTTCAGTTTAGTCAACTTAAGTGTTCAATAAAAAAGTCAAAAAAACCAAAAACTGTCTTCAAATAGCCTCTACACCAGATCCCTTTGTGAGCTTAATTTACAGTGGAAATTGTTAAAAGTTAGTTTTCTGAGATATTTGGTAGCTAGTGAAAATAAATCAAAAAGAAATTACCCGGGTAAGGTTGAAGTGGATTTTTGTTTTCGTTTTTAAAATCGTGATTTGAAAAACCTTCCTTTTACGTATTTTCTTATATAAAAAGTAAAAATCACGAAAACGAAATACTTTTCCTAAAGTGTTTAAAAATACCAAAAATATAATAAACATCCTCGGTCTTCCGTTGAAGGAGGGAGGTTGTAAACCAAATAAGCTTGAACGCGAAAAAAAAGATCATGAAGTTAAAAGTTATCCGATTACTTTAATTCTACTACCGAATAACCGGGGAATACGGAAGTCGTGACATTAAATTGCCGACTGAAGAGAGAATTATTCTTCTCTCCCGCCTCGCTGCGCATAGATTAAAGGAAACGATTTCGGTTGACGAATCGATCACAAAAATAATGTGATATAAAAACAAAAGAAAAAAAATATTGTGTTTTTAAGTTTTCTTTTATATAAAAAACCCAAAAATATTTTGATTTCAATTTTTGTTTAAAAATTTTAAAAACCAAAAAGATTTTCCTTTTTTAAATTGATTTTCTTTTTAAATTTGTGATTTTGTTGGTGTATGAACACCCGTTCTTCATCGGAAGAACTTTTATCACCTTTATCGAATCCCGAGAGGATTATACGTCACACACACCGTGTTAATTTCCCAAACGTTGAGGAAATGAACAATATCGCTCAAAATTTGGGACCCCCGCCGATGGGTGGTGCTCAACAAAACGAGGAACCTCCGATGGGACCTCAACCTCCTCCCGATCTCCGTATGATGGAGGAGTTGTGTCAACCGGCTATGTTCGGACGTGGTGGCCCGATTGCCCCCGTCAATATCGAAGCCGCCGATTTTGGACTTAAACATCATATGATTCAACAAGTACAAAATTTTTGTCAATTTCACGGTTTACCGGGTGATGATGCGAACAAACATCTTGATAAATTCTTAACCATTACCCAAAGTATGAAACAAAACGGTGTCTCCGATGATGCCCTTCGCCTTTATCTCTTCCCATATTCATTGACGCATCACGCCACCGCTTGGTTTGATCGACTTCCGAAAAATTCTATTCATACGTTCAATGAAATGGTTTCGAAATTCTTGGCAAAATATTTTCCACCATCGATGGTGACGAAGCTCAGAAACTACATAAGAAATTTCCGACAACTTCCCGACGAATCTTTATTTGAAGCATGGGAACGTTATAAGCTTTCGATTGACCGGTGTCCGAATCACAACATGTTGCTCGTCACGATTATTGATACGTTTTATAATGGTTTAACTTTACGACATCGTGATACGATCAATGCTGCTGCGGGTGGTACTTTTATGAAAAGACGCCCCGAAGAGTGCTACGATCTCATCGAGAACATGACCGCCCATCACAATTATTGGGATTCTTCAGCCGAGAGGGGCGAGTCGACGAGATCTACCACGTCTTCCAATGCAGAAATTGCGGCTCTTAACAAAAAGTTCGATGATGTTGTCCGTCTTTTGCAAACGAATCTAAATCTAAACAACAATCGTCAAGTCAATGCGATTAATCAAAGTTGTGAAACGTGTGGTGGTCCACATCCGTATTATGAGTGTCCAGCCTCCGGTGGCTTTGCTCATGAGAACGTTTATGCTACAAATATGGGAGGTAACGGTTACCAACCACAAGGAGATCGGAATCTTCTTAGCTATCGTTCCACCAATTATCTTGGACCACCCGGTTTTAATAATCAAAATCAAGTTAACAATGTGCAAAACCGTAACAATCAATTCAATCAAAATCAAAATCAAAATCGTGTTAACAATGGTTTTCAAAATCCGGGAAATCTGGGAAATTTCAATCAAGGACAAAATCGTGGAAATTTTCAATATCAAGGAAATTATTAAGGCCCGAATCAAGGGAATTTTCAAAATGCAAATCATGGAAATTATAATAATGGAAATCAAAATCCTGGGAATTTTCATAATCAAAATCAAGGTTTTCATCAAAACAACCGAGGACAAAATTTCAATAATCAAAATCAAGCTTTGAATCAAAACCAAACGTCCTCGGATGAGTTTATCAAGCAATTCATTAAAAATCAAGAGGAAATGAATAAAATGATGATTAGTCAAATGGCCGAAATCAAGAAGTCTTTAAATGATCGAACCTCGGGCTCGGGTACTCTTCGAAGCAACACGATCGCTAACCCGAGGGGCGATGCTAAGGCGATCACGACACGAAGTGGTGTTTCATATGATGGACCTACGGTTCCGATTACCTCGTCTTCTTCTTCTCCCCCTAAGGTAGTCGACCGTGAAACCGAGGCGACAACGGATACGGAACTTCCTACTAATAACGGAAGGACCGAAAACATCCAACCTCCGGTTGTCCAACCGTCTAAAGAAAAAGAGAATGTTTCAAAAGGAAAGGAAAAAGTCGTTTTTAAACAAGATAATACCGTTAAGTCCAAACTTCCTTATCCGTCTCGTCTAAATGATCAAAAGCACCGCGAGAAAACAAACCACCAAATGGAAAAGTTCTTTCAAATTTTTCAAGATCTTCGTTTTGATTTAAGTCTCGCGGATGCCGTTGTATTGATGCCAAAATTTGCGTCGATGATCAAAAATTTGTTGAACAATAAAGAGAAATTATTTGAAATGGAAAAAACACCTTTGAACAAAAATTGTTCGGCGGTTCTCCTTAAGAAGCTATCCGAAAAGCTTGGAGATCCCGGCAAATTCTTTATTCCGTGTAATTTTCCAGGGATGGTTCAATGCTTCGCCTTGGCCGATCTTGGTGCTAGCATTAACCTTATGCCAAAGTCTATGTGGAAGAAATTGTCTCTTCCCGATCCTACTCCCACGTGTATGACCCTCGAGCTCGCCGATCGATCTACGTCTCATCCCATTGGAATTGCCGAGGATGTCATCGTTAATGTTGGAAAGTTTCATTTTCCCGCCGATTTTGTGATTGTTGATTTTGATCCCGATCCAAGGGTTCCTCTCATTCTCGGAAGAGGTTTCCTAAGGACGGTCGTGCTTTGATTGATGTTTACGATGAAGAAATTACCTTGCGAAATGGTAACGAAGCCATCGCGTTTAACTTGGACCAAACGTCGAGATACTCCTCCACCGATGATTG
>LBNU01027391.1:43056-53929 GCA_014162995.1 Artemisia annua | reverse complement strand
CCAAGGGATGAATACATAGGGATGTATTTATAACCTTATGGTTGAGATCAAGTTTACTATGGTTTTCGATGTGGGATACCCATAGTTCGGCCACAACAAGCCCAAGAAAGGATTTCTACAACCTTCTCTTGGCTTGTTTCCTTCGTTTCATATCTCGTTGACATTTAACAACCGTTTAGTCAATTCCATTAATTACTTAACGCTTTTTAGTCGTTTATTGTGAATTTAATAATTAATCATAACTTAATATATTAATTATTAAAACATTGAAACTCATACGTAATGTGTGCAATCCCGAAGTCTCGTGTTCGAATCCGGTCATACCACATTAACTTATATCCGTAAAACTAACAGTTGGCTCAAGCATTGAGGATATACAGTGATGTGTTGTGTAATGTATTTACAGATAATTTAAATTTAGGTTTTTCATATAAAATTTTAGGTCTTAAACCATGCAAGCAGCCGAAGTGCCAAACAAAGTAAAACTAAAATATAAACCCTAAATTACAAATGAGCCATATATAGAATAACAAAGCTAGTAGCAAACTGTAGTATTTAAATGGATAAAATGAGGATGATGGATGGAAAAATGATACTTACTATATCGGTCGTCATTCATTAAATTATCTTTGCAGAATCTTCTTTTGGACTGATCATCCGCCATTTTTCTTCGGGTTTTCCCAAATACTCTATTCTGTAGAAAGAGTTAGCTAAGAAAGGTTTTAAATTGATTTAAGGCCGGAGGTTTCACCTTTTTTTTAGCTTTGTCACAACTCACGAGGCTGGTTAAGGAACCGAAGCGATGACATTAAGAACAAAAGGTATCCTCTTATAGTAGTATTTCTTGGTCGCAGAAAAATGTTGCTATAAAAGTAAGTGGGGTCATCTCAAGTTTCTTGAAGGTCTAAACCTAAAAATTTAAAGCAAGTCATTTCGGATAGAGGAATGCTAGGCTCACTCAAACTTTATAAAATAATTCTCACACGTACACATGTCGTCTAATTATTGGGAGTGAAAGTAAAAAAAAGAAAATACAATAAAATTTGATTGGTCCATCTTATTTGCCACATGTGCATGTGGGAGTTTTTTTGTAAAATTTGTGTGAGTTTAGAATTACTCTTTCGGATAAACAATATTTGCTAATTCTTCCTTTCTTCCTAAAATAAAGACAAAAATACACCGTTGGTCCCTAATCTTTGAAGATTTGATTAGCATGAAGGACTAATCTACTGTGTGGAATATGATCTTCTTTACTATAAAGATCATTAATTTCTGGTCACAACAATGTGTGAGTACCTTGTACCTTGGAGTCTATTCTAGTATGACTGTACCTTAATAGTCCTTGTAGCTCTACTAGTTTGGCCTTGGGAGGAAACTAGTATCTAGTTTGGATGAAAAGGAGGTCTAACTAGATAAGATGTACCATAAAGAAGGGCTCAACATTGTGAAGGGTATGTGACCTAGGAGAACAGTGCATGATGGGTGGAATAGAGAGTGTGTGAAAGATGAACCTTCTTGGTCCACCCAATGCACTGTTACAGGAGGTAAGGATGGCATCATTGAGGGTGTGTGTTCCCAATCAACTGAAGCCTTTTTAGAGAAGGAAATGTAAGTTGATTTGGCAGAGCCCCCCAATGGATGGGTTATGGGTTCCTAGTGAAGCCACACACCTATTCTATCTTACCATTGTGGATGCGGGTTGAATGGTTTGATGGAAAGGTGATGTGGAAATGTAGCTAGATGGTTGTGCAACAATGGTGAATTAAAAAAGTCAGGCTGGCATGGTTTATGATATAGTGCAGCAATGGCTTCTGANTTTAAAGCAAGTCATTTCGGATAGAAGAATGCTAGGCTCACTCAAACTTTACAAAATAATTCTCACACGTACACATGTCGTCTAATTATTGGGAGTGAAAGTATGAAAAAGAAAATACAATAAAATTTGATTGGTCCATCTCATTTGCCACATGTGCATGTGGGAGTTTTTTTGTAAAATTTGTGTGAGTTTAGAATTACTCTTTCGGATAAACAATATTTGCTAATTCTTCCTTTCTTCCTAAAATAAAGACAAAAATACACCGTTGGTCCCTAAACTTTCCCAAAAACATCACAGGGCACTTTAAGTTTGAATTTTAGTCGCCATGCGTCCAAACTTCAGGTTTTTGAGGCCGATTGTGTCTCTTGACCATTTTTCATTAGTCAACGCCTGTTATTTTGCCCCATGTGCCTTGCACATGAGGGCAAAATGGTCATTTCATCGTTTTGATTAATTTTTTTGTTGGTACAACCTTAGGGACGAACGGTGTATTTAATCAAAAAGTTATACCATCACTACCACCACCCTCTCTTTATCTGGTTTTCCTGCTTCTCTCTCTAAAATTCTGCTTCTCTCTCTAAAATTAACACCATCACCATTAAAATAAAACTTACGAGTCAAAAATACATAAAATGATTTTAACATAAAAATTACAGAAAAATGTTTATGTCATTTTATGTTGTCTTAAAATAATAACGATAGCAGATTTTTCTCACGGACCTATCCTCACCATACATCTAAGAAAAAATCAATTGCTAAAATTAAAATCATTTTAATATTACACTTATTTTTTTTAATTTAAATATGTCATGAACCGTTAATCATTAGACAAAAAAAATTATACCGTCAAGACCCGCATTTAATAATCTTTCTATAGACGGGCATTTTAATATACTTTCGAACAAAAAAAGTTCGTTTTTTTAATGTTTTTTTTGTCTTTTTTATTCGTTGTTGAAAGTTACATGAAAAATCACATATGATTAAACACTAATTTGAATATTCTAATAAAATCACATATTATTAAATCACATATGAAATATAATAAAATTATATGTAATTTAACACCAATATTACATGTGATTTTATTAATATATTTAAACTAGTGTTTACTCACATGTTATTTCTTCATGCAAGCTTCAACAACGAAATAAAAAAGGTTAAAAAAACAAAAAAAATAAAAAATAAAAAAAGGGAAAAAAATAATGTCGAAAGTATATATCAAGGTGCCCATATATAGAAAGATAATTAAATGCTTGTCGTGATGGTGTATTTTTTTCACTTAATGATTAACGGTTTAAACAATATTAACATTTGAAAGAAAAAAAATGAAAGTAGATTTTTTTTTTTTTTTTTTTTTTTTTTTTTTTTTAAATGTTGGGTTTAATCTCGTCCATTTGATCAAATGGAGATGGAGGGTATAGATTGGTCGCTTGGTATCAAAATAAAGTTTGATATATAAATGATCTTAACTCCAAAACAATCGTTTATTTTACAATTCAACTAACCAAAAGAGAGTTTAGTCTAATTGGTGAAGAATGCAGTTATGGAGATTTCCTAAAACTTTGTGCATTTACAAAATGGACATTTATGGAACTAAATGAGTATTAATTAAAAAAGTTCAAGGTACCTGGCAATAATTAGTCTTGTCACAAGTCACTAAATTTACACGATGGCAGCCACAATTTGTATAAAATGATTCAGGATATATCTCTCAAATATGTACTCGTCTCGTTTTTTTATTAAACATTATATAGCAAAGAATGTTCAAATTAAGATACTCGATATTTCGGATAGTGGTTGTATGTATTCGAATATCCACGTTTTTAAAAATGTATAAGAATACACATAAGTTATGTTCACTCCCCGTCATCTCGATGGTGCATATGGATCATCTCTGGAGCGTGCTTTAGTTCTTCATAAGCTTTGAGAAGTGCTACTCTTTTTTGTTTTATAAAGAATTAATCAAAATCTCTAAGAAATTTTGAAGGCGTCTGACAATGATTAGTATTATCATAAATCAGTAAAGTTACACAATGATAACCAAAATTTTTATAAAATGATTTAGGATTTATCTTTAAAAATTGTACCTTAGACGCTACATTAGACCCGTTATTATAGCTATGGATGCTTAAATTCAAATATCCGAAATTTCAGATATCCGAAATCTTGGATGGTGGTTGTATGTATCCAAAATTTCAAATATTGTGAATTATATTTTTGAGACCCTTATTTTTCTTTTGTTGTGAAAAAGGCAAACTATATTAGTAAATGATCTTCAACAATGTAGAATATCACGATTACCAATTG
Source organism: Artemisia annua (assembly GCA_014162995.1). NCBI lineage: Eukaryota > Viridiplantae > Streptophyta > Magnoliopsida > Asterales > Asteraceae > Artemisia > Artemisia annua. The sequence continues at coordinate 49,806 of LBNU01027391.1, read as the reverse complement.
AATATTACGATTACTAATGTATGAATACGTGTTGAGATAAACCAAAACTACAATAGAAATGAACTCTTTGGCTTATTTGAACGGCATTTAAGTTAAATTGATTAATGAAAAGCTCTTTGCCATCTATGTTGTCAACCCATATAGGTTTAGGTATTGTTTTACTAATGTTGATCAAGTCCTATTTAGGTTCCATGATATTTGGGTTAGTTACACCTTGTTCATCAGTTTCAGGAAGAATTAAAAAACTAAACTCGAAGAAAATTTCAAAATAGAATCCAAAATGCCAACCCAAGTATCTTGTAAAACTCCAAAACCGAAGGATTCCAAACATGATCTTGTCTGATATCATATGGAGTCGCAACTTATTAACAAAGGCAAGAGAACACTTCCTATAAGGCCTTTAAAAGATCCCATGTCTCACCACGATTAGCACAATCTATGAGCTATGTTAACTACTGATGACATACGTTGTTTGTCAATGATTAGATTGACAATGAAAATCTAATTTACAACCTCAAGTAAGAAGAAACATAAAACTCATTAAAGAGTTGCTTGAAAGAAGAGAATAATCAATGAAATTTAAAGTTTGTAAACTCAGAAATGAATGGTTATAGAATCTTCTAAGGGTTTAGGGCTATATGTTGAAATATTGAGTGGTTAATCGAAAACCAATTTTCCTTCCTGCCTAATTTAGTGAGAAATATTATGGTGGACACAAGTGCTGTTAATTTGGGAAGGAATTTGAAAACCCACCCATATAGGCAGCTTTAGAGAAACCTTGATTTGATTGTTTTGCTTAAATCCATGCCTTTTAATCTAATGCTTTAAAACTTATATATGTAAACCAACGGGTTGTTACTTTTTGTATAACTTGAACATGGATATTTGGTAGCAACATCTACTTTGCTTCCATCTCAAATACTCCCAACTTAAAGTGGAGTATTAGAGACTTGCTTCCAAGCAACCAAGTTAATAACGACGCTGATTTTGCTACTGATGAAAATGCAATCCACAAATGGGGGGCCTTCTTGAATGCAAATCGTCAATCACCCGTATTATTGGTACTTGATGATGTGTGGTCTAATTCCATTATCCATGACTTCGAATCCAGTTACCCTGGATACAAAATTCTGGTTACATCTCGGACCACTTTTCCTTAATTCAATACATATAAATTGCTCCGTTTGGACGGCCAAAATGCCATTGACTTGTTACGCTACCCTGCATTTTCCGAACGTGCAAGGAAAGCTACTCATGATAATGATAATGGCGATGATGATGAAATACAAGTGGACCTTGTTGACAAGGTACTTAAATATAAATTAGACACAAACTTAACTTTTTCACTTTCTTCATTATAAAACACTAACAAAAGAAATAGGAATGAAGTGAAATAAATAAAGTTGCGATAATGCCGAAAGTTCGGAATGTGGTTATATGTATCTCGAATATCCAAAAATCCAGGAAAATGATGTATGCTGATATTCATACACCTTTTATTTAGCAAGGATTAGAACGAAGAACGACAGAAACTAACCATAAATTCCAAATATACGTTGGTGTTTCCCTTGTGTTTGTGATTGTGCAGGTACGGATATTTCACAAATGGACATAAAATGAGAGAAAACCGACAAAAACGAGCACGAGAATGGAAAAGAGTCAAAAGCCGAAGCCGGGGAAGGAATTAAGCTCAAAATGTCAAAATCAACCTCAGAGAATCATTTCTTGTCAAGATTAGTCCCTGGATAAAGTTTTGAAGAATTGGCAACTTTGGTCCTCCAACTTTCAGAAATTGTCAAATATGGTCCTTTGAAGATGTTTTTGAAGAATAGTCAAAGTCAACCCTTCAAGAATCAGAGATTGACAAATAAAGCCCTTGGATCACATTTTGGATATTTGGCAGCATAGGTCCCTATAATTTCAGTTTGTACACTTTTGATCCTTGTCATGTTATAAAACCAAAAACCCTTAAACCTTACTAAACCATCCAGCCCAAAAATTAAATACATGAAAAACCCACCAAGCCCAAAAACCCACTCAGCCCAATCCCCTTTACCCGGTCTAAACCTTATAACCCTTTCCTACAACCCGACCCAACATAATAAATACCCTTTAAAAAACCCCGCCCCCCAAATATTTACCCAGATAAAACACATGAACCCTAGTTACTGTACACACACAATAAAACCAAATTAACAGCAATTAAGGGCATTCTGGTGCAATTACAAGGCTTCTAGATGTTCCTGACATGGCAGGGAATGACACGTTGGCAATCCTCATCGAATTCAGTGCTAATCATGAGGTATTAATTTGATCCTACGGCTATGATTGCAAGATTGGGGACCAAGGAATATCAGACGGCTCTAAAAGGATTCAAAGAAGCACAATTCACCTGGATTGATGACATGGAAGGCTAGAAGGATCTAAGGACTCATCCCCATTCGTGTATAAATACCCCCTCCCCTCACTAGTTTAGTGTAGCTTTTTATGTATTGTTATTTTGTCAAATTTACTTTGTAATGTTTTATGAATTAATGAAAGTTTTTTTTGTTTTAAATAAAGTTCTCTTGTTCACTTAAATTTCAGTTTTGCTTATTCTCTTATTATTGTTTGAGCTTATTGTTTAAGTATTTCATCATTTCATCTATTGATTTCATATCTTATTCATTTACTGTTTTTCAGCTTGTATAAAACAAAAAACACAAAAAAAAAATAAGAAAAATCTTTTGAAAAATAAAAATAAATAAATAGTAGTTATTAAACTAAGCTTCAATAAGCTTATTTTTCTGTTTCATAAGTCTCATTCCAGCTTATCATAGCTTCTGTGAGACTCTTATTTGTTATTTAATCAATTTACTCTAAAAATCACAAAAAAGTCAAATAAAGTCAACTGTTCTAATAATCATGGTGATTATGGCTTGGAGTGATGGTCTAGGAGGAGAAATGGAAGCTTCTAGCCTGTCTAAAGACAGCAAGCTTAGTGAACTCCCTCAATTGGTGCTGAGGGAGATTAAATTTGTGAGTTGTTTCTCAATTTTTTTTGTTCCACTCAATTGTTCTAGTATAGATCTGCTATTATTAGTTCATATCTGTTAATTTGATAGTTGATGTTTATTAGCTAGATCTTATGTTAGTTAAGTTTGTTTAATCATCTGTTATGTTTTGAGTTAAGTGGAGTTTTGACTGCATCTTTTTTTTTTGATCTGTGATACTGAGATTTATTGTTTAATAGGTGATATTTGCTGTTAATTTGATATTAGTGAGCATTTAGTGACTGATTTTGATCATTGGCTGTGGGTGGTTAAGCTTGAATTCAGAAGATTTAGTGTTAAGCCATTAGATTAGGGGTGTTTGGTATAAGTGGTTTAACTGTGCTTGGTTGTGTTTCAGGTAGGATTGCTTGTTTAGATATTAAACTTAGGGTAATACTAGACTTAAAAAGGCATAATATCAGTAGGTCATAAGAGCAAAAGTCAAAAATGGTTTGTGATATGTCCTATATGATTAACTGTGGTGAATTTTGATGGCTTGATCTCTCAAATTGTTGCACAAGTAGCTTAGATAGTTCAATTCAGTTAAATACTAGCTTATTACTTCATATTAGATACATTAGAGTGGATTTAATCTCAAATAAGTCAACTGAATATCAACAACATAAAAAGTCAGCATACACTGAGTCAGTGTATGCTGATTGAACTGGGTGCTTGTTTAGGCCTCAATCTAAGTGAGAAATTGGAATCTTGTGATAGGGCTTTTTGTGTTTTAAGGTACTCAAGCTAGCAGATAACATTTTGCCCCCTTTAGGTTCCACTTTAGAGCTTATTTCAACTGCTTATTCTAGGTTGCTAGTTTGTCCCAATTATGAACTTGGCTGATTTGGCAGTTGTGATCATTTGGTGATAATTGCTTGTTAACTTTGTTCCTTTGTTTCAATTGAGCTTGTTTAAGTGTGCTTGAGCTTATTTAGCAGTCATGAGCCTTTTGGTTGCCATTTGTGCTTATTTGGCCTATATTAGTGCTTATTTGACTTCATTTTGATCTCCTTTGCATTAATCTGTGTTGTTTTTGGTCAAATTCAAGTGTTACAGAGCTTATTTAAGTCCTAAAAGCAATTTGTGAAAGTTTGACTTAATTTGGTCAAACAGCTTATTAATAAGCACTTTTTCAAACTGCTTTTTGGTCCAATAAGCACTTAACTGCTTATTTTTCAAAATTTTCTTTTTCCAGTAACATTAGAATATTATTTTAGATTTTCCATAAAAATTCTAGATTTATTTGAATAGTTTTGCTATTTATTTTCTATTTTCCTAGATTTTAAATCATTTTTAATTCAAATTAAATCACAAAAAGACAAAAATAATTTTCATTTTTATTTTTAAAATTATTTTTTAGTTTATTAAGATTTTTCAAAATTAGATTTGTAGATTAAATCTTTTATTTTATAATTAGTTTAAATTTCTTTTATTAAATAAAAATACAAAAATAGTTTTTAATTCTTAAATAAAAATAAAAAGACAAAAATAATAATTTTCTTTTTCTAAAAATTTTCTTTTATCATTTTTAGTTTTTAAAAATTTAAATTTCACCCTTAGGATTAGATGTGCTTAACTTTTACATTTTTATTTGTTACGTGACGTTTTATTTTACGTTTCTTAAATCGTATTTACGTTTTTAGCTTACGTGTGCCTTGATTACGTGATATATTTGTTTAATTGCTTGATTGTGTGTTATTTGCTTATCATTAGTGTAATTCTCATTTTTATCACTTTTACCATTTTCACTACACGTTTTACGATCCGAAAATTGAGATTCCATTTAACCTTCGCACGGACACGACCCGGGTAATTTCTTATTCGTTGAGAAATTGCTTGGAAATATACTATACTAAAACGATCAAACCAAGTTTTTAACCTGTTAGCATTTAAATTTTATAGAAAAAGTGATGGTCGGTCTCATATGTAATATAGTGTGTCGTGTAGGTAGAATTAGTCATTGGGCCTTGGACTAGTTAAGCTAATATGTTATAAGTTATGATTTAAGTATAAAACCAAGTCCAAGCCCAAGCCCATCAAAGCCTTTAGGGCATCCACGAATTGTACTATAAATACACCTCAAACTCTCATTTGAGGTGTGTGCTTGTGTGTGTAAGTGTGTGTTTTATATATGATATTCTCTCTTCATCTTACTACTTTCTCTCTCTAGAAAACACATACATATCATCACCAAGTTACCATCTTTCTCATCTCATGTGATTCATATTTGTGATAAAGTTGATAGTTTTACGGTCTAACATAACCTAAGGGGCAGTTTGGTATATGGGTTTTGATTCAAAGAATGAAATGAAACCTTGAAGAATTTGTTTAGTAGAAGATGTGAGAATCAAGCAATGAAACCACACTCATTACCCTATATCTCATCTTCTTTCCAGGTTTTAAGAATTAAAAATGATGAATCCTCTCACATTTTGATGACACCTATCATATTTTATTTACTCCTCCTTTATCAACCATATATTTTAAACCCTCTTTATTTCTTGCACGATTTTTAATATTTTTTTCTTTTTAATTATTGCTTTTAATGTAAATTTCAATCATTATTTTAATTTATTATTATCCATATTTTTTACTATTTAACTAAATTTTTAAAACAAACAACATTTTTAATCTAATTCTCATTCCTAACAAACCAAATGCTCCCTAAATTGATTTGATAAATCGTTTCACTACTTTCACTAAGGGTGCGTTTGGTTTGTAAAAAGGCTTGGATTTAGATTTGGATTTGGTTTGAAAGGAAATGAAGAGAGAGAAAAGTAATTATTGTTTTAAAAATAAATTTGTTTATATGATAATTGAAATAAAATATAATATAAAAAGTAGGGAATGAAAATGATAAAAATAAATGGGTTTAAACATGTAGTTGAAATTTTTTAAAAGGATAAACAAAAGTATTTGATTTGAATAAATAATCAAAACCTACACAAAACCTATCAATTTTGTGGGGCTTAAATTTTGGGAACCATGACTTCTTTAAATTCCAAAATATTTTAACCAAACATTTGATTTGAGTTTTCACTTAACTCAAACCCTCTAAAAACCCCCTACTAAACACATCCTAAATCTTTGTCAAGTTTAAAGACAAATAACACTTTAAAGTACCTAGGTTAACGTTATGTCCAACTTCTAATCACGATATTTTAAGATTTTTCTCCTCACAAATCAAGGGTATCGATAATATATATTTTTTTTATTTTTATTTTTTTAATTTTTTTTTAAGTTTTGACACTTCAATATTTTCTATTAAGAATTTCTCTTAGTCACATGTATTTTCAAGACAACTTATATATTCACTATATATGCTACAAAAGCTATGTTGATTCCGCACACTTTTAAACAAACTAGTGTAAAGCTTTGTCATAGTTTCCATGAGATGAGATCAATGTAGAACTCATATTTGCCATAGAACCAATGAAGCAATCATAGTCACCCATTTTTATTTTCTACCATTTTTTTTTAAAACAACATATCTTGCAAACGGTAAATCTTCAAGCTACAAAAATATACCATCGCGACGAGAATTAAATCATCTTTCTATAGATATGCATTGTTATATACTTTCGACGAACTTTTTTTTTTTCGATGAACTTTTTTTTTAAAAAAAATTTCCACCCAGCAAAATCATATATGATTCGCAAAAAATCACATATGATTTGATTTTTACAAATCACATATGATTCTTACGAATCGTATATGA
>LBNU01027391.1:17316-43019 GCA_014162995.1 Artemisia annua | reverse complement strand
TTTTTTTGAACGGCAATTTGTGGCTACATGGCCCCTAGCCCAGAAGGCGTAGCGAGCCCACACAACCAGGTTGGGTCCAGCCTAGAAGGCAATGGCACCCTTCCCTTTACACACGCGAGAGGAAACCCCTATCGCCCTAGACAAGACTCGAACTTGAGACCTTGCCTAGGAGGGTAAAACCTCCCCCCAAATTGGGTGGCCATCTGAGCTAGGCTCATTTGGTTGCTGCAAAGTCTTATTGATCATGTGTATCTAGTTAGTTTCAAAAGTGTAAAAATCAATACATATGTATCAAAGAACCTAACTAACCACCCCTTAGTTCATATTATTACTTAAAAACATTTGATTACAATACAAGATAGAATACATAAACTGTACTATCACATATACAAAAAATTGAATGATTGCGGATCAAAACACATTGATCAACTCAACGATTACAAAAGATATTACACATAATTAGAGAAATTTAGAGAGACTATATGAAATATAATGAGATGACTAATCTTCAAACTAGGGCTAAGCACGGTTTGGAAATCGAACCGGACCGGATCGACTAAAACCGGACCGGATCAAAAACCGATTTGGCTCAAAACACCGGACCAAAATATTCGGTTCAGGTCCAGGTTGGTCCAGACCGGTTCATCAGTTCGGTCCGGTCCAACAAATCAAAATTGTCGGTTGTGCGTAAGATCGAAACGGGCGGGACCAAAGACCGAATATGAGGAAAATGGTGAACCGATGACCAAATCAAAATATGTTTTGGTTCAGCTCGGTTTCTCGATTCGGTTGAGTCCGCAGTCAATTCTGCTTAGCCCTAATGGTATGTGTTTAATGAAATCGGATTTGTGTTTAATGAAGGATGATAACATCAAAGCCCATTAAAGATGGTATACCATATATCAAAGCCCATTTAATGGAATTGTTTTCCACAATATAATCCAAATATTGATCGAATACTCCGGTTAAACTGGTCCAGTAAAAAAGTTCATGTTGCCGGCCTTGTACAGTTTAGGTCTAATTTATATTTCAATTTGATTAGGTGTCAAACCAAGCATTGAATAATCCTAATCGTGTTGCGCCTATCATTTTTTCCAAGTAATTTTTTTCCCCCAATAACTTAGAAAACATCATATTTTAGGGTACGTGTCTCATAATTTTAGGTCCAAAACGCTGTATCAACTTTTGAACGCTTTTTTAATTAACGTTTGAAATTGAGCTTCTTTTACCAAACGCTAGCTGTTGAAATGGAGCTTCTTTTACCAAACGTTTGAAATGGAGCTTCTTTTTAATTAATGTATGAACTTATTTTCTGGTGAAATTTAAGGTAGTTCGCCATACCATACCTTTCATATGACAAGAGAACATATCATGCACAACATAGACTGATAGACATGGTTCATATTTTGGAACAATATGATAGTATGAGGTGAGATCTATGCAAAATAAGTATCACTTAAAAAACAAATAAGCTAATCTCAACCATCCATCCATCTGTCATCTAATGGCTAAGATCAAATCAAAAAATAACAAAGGAATTGTAAAATTGGCATTTTAGCTCATTTAATATAAAACCCACTTTCCACCTTTTTTAAAAAAACAACATAACTTGCAAACGGTAAATCTTCGAGCTACGAAAAATACATCATCGCGACGAGAAAAAAATTATCTTTCTACAGATATGCATTGTTATATACTTTCGACGAACTTTTTTTTTTCAAAATTCTGTCCAGAAAAATCCCACGGGATTCGTAAAAAATCCCATGGGATTCGTAAAAAGACGATTTTTTTTTTCAAAATTTCCGTCTAGAAAAATCCCACGGGATTCGTAAAAATCCCATAATATGATTTGTAAAAATCATATATGATTCGTAAAAATCACATATGGTTTTATTTTAATGAATAACATATGATTTTTCTGAGCGGAAATTTAAAAAAAAAATCATCGAAAAAAAATTCGTCGAAAGCATATAACAATGCATGTCTATAGAAAGATAATTTAATTCTCGTCGCGATGATATTTTTCTTTTCACGTAACGATTTACGGTTTGTGAGATATTTAATTTTTAAAAAAAGGGTGAAAATTTATTTATTTCATTTTGGTAAGGAAAAATGAGTGACAAAGATTGCTTGATTGATTATATTGTAAAAATTGGTTCTACACGGATCTTTTGGCTAGTTTAAATTGTGCAAGGATGAATTCAAGTAAAGTTTGAGATACAACTAATTATTCACATTTAAAAATGTGGACATTTGAAAATTTGAGCGATCCAACTAACTTAGTCACACTTAAGTAGCATGGAGATTTAAGCAATTTGTTCAAGCTTTTTACTATGGAAATTTCTTTGGCCTTTTCACAAATTTAAGTGGAAAAATATAAGTTTAGTTTGTAACATCATTTATCTCTACATTCGTTCTTAACAAGTGCAATGTGGTCACGTTTCGCTGCAAAGTCTTATTGATCATGTGTATCTAGTTAGTTTCAAAAGTGTAAAAATCAATACATATGTATCAAAGAACCTAGCTAACCACCCCTTAGTTCATATTATTACTTAAAAACATTTGATTACAATACAAGATAGAATACATAAAATGTACTATCACATATACAAAAAATTGAATGATTGCGGATCAAAACACATTGATCAACTCAACGATTACAAAAGATATTACACATAATTAGAGAAATTTAGAGAGACTATATGAAATATAATGAGATGACTAATCTTCAAACTAGGGCTGAGCACGGTTTGGAAATCGAACCGGACCGGATCGACCAAAACCAGACCGGATAAAAACCGATTTGGCTCAAAACACCGGACCAAAATATTTGGTTCAGGTCCGGGTTGGTCCAGACCGGTTCATCAGTTCGGTCCGGTCTAACAAATCAAAATTGTCGGTTGTGCTTAAGTTCGAAACGGACGGGACCAAAGACCGAATATGAGGAAAATGGTGAACCGATGACCAAACCAAAATATGTTTTGGTTCAGCTCGGTTTCTCGATTCGGTTCAGTCCGCAGTCAATTGTGCTTAGCCCTAATGGTATGTGTTTAATGAAATCGGATTTGTGTTTAATGAAGGATGATAACATCAAAGCCCATTAAAAGATGGTATACATATATCAAAGCCCATTTAATGGAATTGTTTTCCATGATATAATCCAAATATTGATCGAATACTCCGGTTAAAGGTCCAGTTAAAAAGTTCTTGTTGCTTTTGTACAGTTTAGGTCTAATTTATATTTTAATTTGATTAGGTGTCAAACCAAGCATTGAATAATCCGAATCGTGTTGCGCCTATCATTTTTTCCAAGTAATTTTTTTTCCCCAATAACTTAGAAAACATCATATTTTAGGGTACGTGTCTCATAATTTTAGGTCCAAAACGCTGTATCAACTTTTGAACGCTTTTTTAATTAACGTTTGAAATGGAGCTTCTTTTACCAAACGCTAGCTGTTGAATGGAGCTTCTTTTACCAAACGTTTGAAATGGAGCTTCTTTTTAATTAATGTATGAACTTATTTTCTGGTGAAATTTAAGGTAGTTCGCCATACCATACCTTTCATATGACAAGAGAACATATCATGCACAACATAGACATGGTTCATATTTTTGGAACAATATGATAGTATCAAAAGTTCAAAACCGATATACGTCAGTAAGTTATCTATTACAGTAGAAAACTTGAATCAAACACAATGGAAAGACCAAAGTTTAGTCAATTCAAAGTTCTCATATACATTCAGAACTTGGTCTTCTAGACCTATAGTTATCTGAGCTTGTTACAATTTGCTTTAGCAAAATATAAGTCGTAAAATATGCTAAAAACACTTGTGAATTTAGCAACAAAAGTTGTGCTCCATGCANATTTCCATCTAGAAAAATCCTATGGGATTCGTAAAAATCTCATGGGATTCGTAAAAAGACGAATTTTTTTCTTTTCAAAATTCCGTCCAAAAAATCCCACGGGAATCGTAAAAAGACGATAAATCACAAAGGATTCAGTATGAATCCCATGGGATTCTTTGGTGCATCCCATGGGATTCATTGTGAATCCTATGGGATTCTGTATAAAATCACAAGGGATTCATTGTGAATCCCATGGGATTCATTGTGAATCCCATAGGATTCTGTATGAAATCACAAGGGAGTATTTTTTTTTTTTTATGAATTTGCAGTGACAATTAGATTAATCCAAACACCCACGCAAATCCCGTAAACGCACCCTCCTCAAAAACTTCATCTTCACCAACTTCTTCCTCATCGCAATCACCGCCTCCCTCATCTACTTCATCTTCATCTTCTATCTCGACGGCAACTGAGTCTTTTGTGTACATAAGATTATAGGAACACAATACTCGCAACTAAGCATGCACCTACCGAACTAGTGTTACAATTCCTTTTATGTTACATCAACAACCATTCAAAATGACGTGCATTGCATATATAGGAGTATTTCAGAATGGAACAAGTATGTATGCAAACAAAAGCACCTGAAGCATATAACACATGTTCAAAAATAAACACAAGCTCGCCTCAAAGTGTTGTTATGTTGCTAAGTCGTAAACAAAACAATATTGCTACTTAAGTATATATCAATAATCCTATTAAAAAAAAAAAAAAAAAAAACAAAAAAAAAACAAAAAACCCTCAATAGCTTAGTTACTTATGTAAAACATGTCAACTTTTTGTAAAGTTTTGAAAACAGATATGAAATGTTTTTCGGATGATTAAAACACCTTTTAATACTTCAAATGAGCATAACTATCATACTTTATGTTCTAATTTTGTAGAACTCAAAATTAGTAGTTTGCAGAAAACTATAACTTTTACTTGAAAGTCAACAACCCCTTAAACCAAATCACAAATCATCACATTTCCAGATCCAAACACCACCACATTGTCGACAACCACATAATCACCACCGTCCTAAACACCCCCAGACAACACCTCTTTTCGAACCAAACCAATCTCCGAGATCCGCAAAATCCAATCCCAAACACCCAAATCCACCAAAAATCCAAAGACCTCCGTCTCCTCATCGGCAACTGCTACCGCGACTTAACCGACTCTGCCGATTCCATCGTCACCATGACGTCATGTTGCCACCAAATCTCCTCCAACATTTCACTCATTCACAACACCATTAATCACACCCTCTCTTTAAATAAAAATGATTTTGTTAATTAGATCTTGAAGATGCAACTAAAGTGTTGAATATTACATGTATTTGTTAATGTCGATGGAGAATTAGATGTATATCTGTGGTGTTTGACAGATCTCGGTGGCGGTTATTGTTGTGTGCTGGTGGAGATAATTTAATGATAGAATGAGGATATAATTTTACAGAGAGACGTTTTAACTGAAAAAGATAATTAGATATAAATAAAGGAGGGTGTACAATGATATTACAAAAGTGTCCTTCAATATTTAATTATATTAAAATGATGATTAATCTAGACCATTAAATTTAAAATAAATGCATGGTTGAGATCTCTTGATTTGATCTTTAGATAATTATTGTTTCGCATTGAACTTTTGTCATGATAGTATCAAAAGTTCAAAACCGATATACGTCAGTAAGTTATCTATTAGAGCAGTTCCAATGATAACGTGCTCCTTCACGTTAAGGGGGAATAACCCAAGTTATAGCCACGTTAACCATTGCATGGTCTCGAGTTATTGCCGCATTAACGCGGTAAGTTATTCCAATAACTTGCGTTAAGGGCAGTTTAAAAAAAAAAAAAAAAAAAANAATGAAGGAGTGTTTTTGTAAATTGTTGTTGAGTTATGGTTGAGTTATTGTTGTGGGTGTTGAGTTAAAGTGTTGAGTTATTATGTTAAAGCTGACGTGGCGCTGAGTTATGTAATAACTTGGGTTACCATTGGGAGTGCTCTTACAGTAGAAAACTTGAATCAAACACAATGGAAAGACCAAAGTTTAGTCAATTCAAAGTTCCCATATACATTCAGAACTTGGTCTTCTAGACCTATAGTTATCTGAGCTTGTTACAATTTGCTTTAGCAAAATATAAGTCGTAAAATATGCTAAAAACACTTGTGAATTTAGCAACAAAAGTTGTGCTCCATGCAACCGAACCGAACCCCTTGCAACAAAAGTTTGTACATTCGATTTCACCATTGATTTATTCAATCCCAAAACACCAAAAGTCACTCCTGTACAATCAAAAGCATGTCCTTCTTTCTTCAGGTGGTAAGTAAACACGACTGGATCGGAGGAGAAGGGTTTGTTAGCATGTGAACAACTTCCCTCATGGTTGGCCGAGCTGTCCTTTCGTCCTCAACACACATCATTGCAATCTTTAGCATGTCAACAACACTAGAGAGAATGTATCCACTCATCCTTGGATCCAAAATCGACAGTGCAGCAACAGTGTCCGATGATTGAGGGATCTCCGAGATTGTTTCCCTTACCCATCTTACAATATCTACCCCATCACCAAACTCCCCTACTGCTTTTTTGCCCGCTATTAGCTCAAGTAGCACCACTCCAAAACTGTAGACGTCGCTCTTTTCATCAATCTTATTTGTGTATGCGTACTCTACAATCAACACAAAAAGCATATAAACATTAAATTAAGCAGACTTATCTGAAAATTTTAATTTGGCCTGACAAATGACCTCGATAGCAAAATGGTCTCACATAACGTTACCATAACAAACATTTATCACACATAACATTTCAAGTCAAATCAAGAAAACAAGCAACAAGAAAAATATATAGATCATTCATTATTGGTATCAAGCAATTCCCATTTATCACCTAAGTATGAAAGAACATTGCAATCATGTGCAGCAAAGAATCAACTACTATTAATGTACTTGACCTTATAAATAAAAAGTAAATCCAACTTACAAAACAATGTAAATGCTAAGTAGTAGATGGTATAAAAGTACTAAACTCCATCCAAAGGCAATCTAGGTGTTCAGATTATATGCATAAAAGGTTGTACTAAAAAGATGCTTTACTAGTTGTACTTTGAAAATGATACAATTGTAAGAGTATGCATTAAAGACATGTGTACCTGGAGCAATGTACCCATATGATCCAGCAATAGTAGACATGCTCTCCGAAGCACCAGTAGCATTTTTCATGAACTTAGCCAGCCCAAAATCAGCAACATGAGCTTCATAATCCGAATCCAGCAGTATGTTATTCGATTTCACATCTCGATGGATGATATACGGGGAGCAATCATGGTGGAGGTAACACAATCCCTTAGCAGACTCCACGGCTATTTTATATCGAGTTTCCCATAGCAAATGTCCACCTTTTGATCCATGCAAAATCTCGCCTAAACTTCCGTGAGACATGTACTCGTAAAGGAGAAGGTTGTTTTCTCGATTTGACACATATCCAAGTAATCTCACGATGTTCCGGTGCTTAATCTTTCCTAATGTTTTGATCTCAGCATCAAATCCATGGTTTCTTCCCATTAAGCGTTTGATAGCAACATCGACACCATTTGGCATAGAGCCACGGTACACGATCCCAGCACCACCTTTGCCAATCACATTCTCATCTTTCAAGCACACGAGAACGTCTTCAACATTGAAATCTAACTTTTGAAAAGCGGTCAGCTTCCACGTTTTTGATCTCTCCTTTCGTTTCTTGCTTCTATGTTTTAAAAAAGCCACAGTGATTAATAATATGACAATTACGGTCATGATAATGATCCAGAGTTTCGTTGTGGTGGAAAAACGTTTCTTGGCGGTAGATTTGGATGTACAATGAACAATATGTGGTGAACAAAGATTTGGGTTTCCAGAAAAGATAATATCATTGAAATCCTTCAGCTGCCCATCGGTCGGGACTCTACCAGAAAACTGATTGTACGAAAGATCTAAAACCGTCAAGCTCTTCATGTGACCTAGTTTGCTCGGTATCTCACCAGCGAGTTCATTTCTAGACACATTGAGAATGTTTAAATTTAACAAACTCAGAACACCTTTAGGAATATCACCATGCAACTCATTCCGGCTGAAATCAACCGAAGTTAGCTCAAGACAATTTCCTATCGAAGCAGGAATCACACCACTTAAATTATTACCACTGAAGTTGACCTTATACAGCTTCTTTAGATTAAACATCTCCTCAGGAATCTCACCAACCAACTTATTTGACTCTAGTGAAAGAGTCGTTAAGTTCACCAAACCAGATATCCCGGAAGGTATTACCCCGGTGATCAAGTTATCCGACATTGAAACACTTTGAAGTGACTGACTGCCCATTTTGACAGGAAGTTCACCGCTGAAATAGTTGTCGTCTAGCTCGAGCATTGTGAGTTCTGGTAAGTTGAAGACGCCTGGTGGAATGGTACCGTTGAAAAAGTTCTTCATGATTCGTATTTTCGTTAACGAATTGCAACTGCCGAGCTGTTCCGGTAGAGGCCCGAAGAAGTAGTTTTGCATTAGGATCAATGTCTTTAACTTCCCTGTGGTCAATGACAGAAGTCAAACAGGTCAACAATGTTCTAAGCATTTATGATTTGTACAATTCATCAGGTATACTTGTTAGTAAATTGCACAGCATTTATTGTAGTCAAAACTTTACTGCTTTATAGCAACCAGTTTTCAGCACATACTGTATTTGATAACATAGTTTGAATGTTTGTTACAAACATTACCTTCAAAGTTTCTTATAATATGTTAAGATCAAAACCCTAGCATTTTTTTAGACTATATGATGTTTCATATCAAATATTCTTAAATTGGAATATATTTTTTCCTAGCATTCTTGACTTGTACTAAAAGACCCCCATAAGTTTAACTTGTACAAGATCATTTATATCTATTGTGGTCAAAACTTTACATCATCACTTTGATTGCTTTGAAAAAGAAAATTTTAAGCATAAGATTCTGATATCATATCAAACATATTCTTGAACTAGATTTGAATACTAAAAAGTTATCTTACACTATCCAAATATGAATAAAATACCAACAGTAACATCTTGATATAAATAACTAGTACAGTAACATTTAATTACCCAACATTAGATTATGTTTAAACTAAATTGTGAGCAACAGTATTCTTTCGAACCACTTAAGTAAAAAGTATGAATATGACAAACAGTTAAAAACATAAATATTACTGTACCTCCTCTGCACAAATCTTTAGGAATCATTCCAGTAAGATGATTTCCAGTAACATCAAGTTCCAACAGCTTCCCATTCGAACCAAGACCCTCAGGCAAAGAAAACGTAAAATTGTTCTCCCATAACTGAAGCACTTCCAACTTCGGCAAATCACCAAGAAACCGAGGCAACGGGCCCGAAAAATGGTTAAGAAACAAGTTCAACAATGTCAAATTCTTCAAATCAACCAAACTCTCAGGTATACCACCACTCAAATTATTATTAGACAAATCCAATGACTTCAAGCTCACAAGCCCACAAAAATCTAGTGGTATCTCACCACTTAAATTGTTAAACTGTAAAAACAATGTGTGCAGCATTTTTAAGTTACCTAAACTCTCAGGTAACTCACCAGATAAGTTACTACCTCCAATATCAAGAAGCTGCAAGTTCTTAAATGAACCAAACTCTGGTGGTATCCCACCAGAGTACTTATTATAGTATCCGAGCCAAAGCTGTTCCAGCGAGTTTATCCTTGACAAACTCGCTGGAATGATACCAGAAAGCTCATTACCTTGCAAACCCAAACTTTTTAAACTTATGAAATCCGAGTACTCCTCGGGTATCTCACCCGAAAAAAAGTTACCCCCTAGGAACAAAGTCTTCAAGTTTCTTAAGGTAACAAACTGTAAGGGTAACTTGCCACTGAAGTTATTGTTGTAAATGTCAAAAACTTCAAGATTTGTCATTTGGGTCACTATATCACCAGGAAACACACCAGTTAATGCATTAGTAGAGAAGTTTATAAACCTGATAGATGTCAAGTTACTCATCTGCATAGGTAGTTCACCACTGAGTTGGCTTGACACAAGTGTAAGATTTACCAACATGTTTAGTAAACCTATTTCAGGTGGTATAGTTCCATATAAAGGTATGCTGGAAATGGTTAAGCTAGTTACACGAAGGTTTTGGTCACAAGTAACACCTGAAAATGAGCAATGTGAGTTTCTTGGTATCCAATCTTGTAAAGCTGATGAGTGTGCTTGTGGTGTAACTAAGGATGATTTGAGCTTTAAAAGTGCATCAAGATCAGAAAGTGAGGTTGTGGGATTAAGGGTTGTGAAGATGATGATGGTGAGAAGGTTAAGAAGGTTTGTAATCTTCATTTTGGTTTTCTGAGTTTTAGTGGTTTGAGATGAAGCTGGGTAAAGAAGACATAGATAGAGGGTTTTTGGTAATGGTGTTGTGTGTATAGGCTAGCTAGTGAGAGTAGTACTAGTATATAATATGGTGGTAGAAAATATTGGAAGAATCTGATGAGTATTATTTTGATTTGAAAAATAAATCTATCATAATATCACACGGGAACATGTTACATGGAGTTTTAGGTTTACATCACATGTACATGGAGTTTTTTCTGTTTCACCATTGTGTTTTCAAAACAAATTTAACAAAATGACTACTTTAAAAAATATTAAAACAATATGTTATGTTTGAAAATCATGCTTTTAAGGCCACCTAGGATAGACTACTAAAGGGGTGTTTAGTGGAGGGGTTAAGGGGGTGGGGAATGGGTAATATATTTACAAGGGCCCACATCATTTAATATATGGTGCTTGGTTAGGGAGTGTAAATGTATTGATTACCCCGTAGTGGGTAATCAACCATTATAGAGTAAATTGGGGGTAAGGTATTGATTACCCACCTCACTCATTCCTTTACATTCCCTTTCTCTTTCCTCATTTTGAACCAAGCGGACCCTAAATTACTCCGTAAAAGTTAACGCAAGAAACCTACTAGACTAACAAAAAAACTTTCACAAAACAGGCATTATTTGATTGGCTTAACAAAAAAAGATGAGAAAAATTATAACAAAATACACCAATCAAATAATACTAACTTATTTTGCGGATGTGTAATGTGTTTTGTGAAAAAAATGTATGGGTCTAGCAATTCTCAAACGTCAAGTACAAATTTCTACCGTTTGTTCTATGCCAATCCATAACGAGACAATCTATGTAAACAGTTCAATAAGAAAAAATACTCCAAGAAGTGCTCATGGTATATGTACTTCAAATCCTATGGAGATAATTTGTTACTGTTACCAATAAAAAGATAAAAAAATAGAGCTAGAATATTTATTAGCAACATAAAATTAGATTTGACAAGGATAGAAGCTACTTTTTTTCCTTTTGTTTGTGAAAAGCTGAACGAGATTCTACAGACTTAACGTCGAGTTAACGGGGTGGCGTTATATAGGAGTAGTAGAGTGTTTGACTAGCGTGGCTAATACGGACGCTTAGACGGCGAAAAGACTGCATTTTCAGACTTTCAGTGACAGCCAGAGCCTAGCTACTTTTCACTAGCCGTCACTTAAAAACTTTTTTTACTTGCTTTTTGTACTTTGAAATTCAACGTGATCTTATTGGATTTCTTTAGATATTTTGTACATTTTTTTGACTATTGATTTTATGACAACTTTATCATCAAACTGAAATAACATTATACCTACAAGTATTTTGGTTTAGAAAAACAAGATGTATAACAATGCATGCCATTATCGAGGGTGATCGAAGTGATCGTGCAAACTTCGCAGGCCATCAAAATTTTGCAGATTTAATTATATGCATACTTATACATATTTAAGTCAGACATACGTAGTAGTATTTATCATATTGTCTAGTGTCTATATTTCAATGATCTTTTATGTATTACATTTTCTTTTATGATAGGAGATTCTTAGTAATCGTCTTGGTATAGATCATATATGTGTTTATCGTATTGACCTTCGTATATTTTTTAGATTAAATGCATGAGGTATAACGTTTTTAATAAAACTAGTTTGCATTGCTTCTTATAAAATGGTGACACCTTTGATGAGGGCTTCATTTTAAGTTTCGCTTAGGGCCTCTTAAAACCCAGAAGCGGCCTTGATAACTATAGGTATTATCATCAAAGATGTTCTCATAAATTCTCTTTTGATAAAATCATGTCTATATGGTAATTTAGCCTATTCATAACTTCAAACGCTAAATATAACGCATGAATTAACAGCTTGTCTTCTAAACATGTAATGCATGTTTGTTTGTTTTTTTATAGAAAAATTGGCTTGAATATTTCGAAAGCAACAAAGTTTACCTGCTTAGTGACATAAATATTTTGTAATTTTTATTTAGTGTGGGCACGACTGCTATCACCTTGTTTACAAATGATGTGGTCCAGAATTGTATCACAAGTCCTTTCTGTTGAGTGTAGTGTTGGTAAAAGGAGTGATGATTACCGTCGTGACTCTTGATTCAATTTTGGTGTGGTTTATAGCTAACTCAACGTATAGAGAATTCATACATAGTTCACTTTTTTTTTCTTAGACAAAATTTCACCGATCGTCCCTAAACTCTGCACTTTTCGCGCGTTTCGTCCCTAAAAATAAAATTTTGGCGTTTTCGTCCCTCAACTCTGCAAATGACGGCACGTTTGGTCCCTGCGACCTCGTTTTGGATGACGGAGCTTACAGGCCCCCGTTAGTTGACCAGTCAAGTGGTTTTTTGGTCATTTAACATTTTTGTGTTGGCGCTTCTGGTCCCTTCTTCCTTCCCATTTTTCCCGCTATTCTCCTTGGGAACCAACCACCTTTTCAGTCTATTTAAAACCTCGTTTCTATACCCTAGAACACACACAAACACACAAATCCCTTTGAAAAGAAACACAGCTAAAAATGGCAGCAAATACAAATGGTTGTTTTCAAAATGAAGCTGACGAATACGCGTTCGTCTTAAACAACCCCTTGTTGTGGGATGCAGTGTTTGATGAATTCGGGTATGAACACGTAATGGAATATGGGTCTTATAAGCAGGTGAATGAGTATATGAGGACAGTGATACTCAGCTGGTGCCGGACACAGGACTTTTACTGGGATGAGGTTTTGGGCTTGAATGAGGATGAAGATATAGATGAGGAGGAAGAGGACAATGTGGTGGCTCAGCCAAATGTTGTGGAGCATCCCCGCACTGTGGTGGAGGAGCCGCGCACTGTGGTTGAGGAGCAAGTTGATGATGGTATCGGGTTGATGGAACGGTTAAATTTTGGAAAAAGGATTAAGGATCTTGAAATTATCTTTGGACAACTGAAAGAAAGGAAGGAAATGAGGGAAAGGGAGGAAAGAATGGAAGAGAGCTCTGCTTCGAACCAGTTAGGGTGAAATGGAAATAAGTTTTTAATGATTATGGTGTTTGTATGGTTTTAGTATGTTTTTAATATGGTTTTAAGTCTGATGTATGGAATGGTTGCTCCTTTTTACCTCTATGAATGGAAAATATGAAGTTTAATTACTAGTCATTGTTTATGGTTGATTGTGAATGTTTGATTTAATTGTCTATGTCACCAAGCCCCATAGCAAAAACATGTTATCCAATGTAAACTACATATCAAGGGATGCTCAACTCTAGCACAAATGACTCTAATTGTGACTGATTTCAACCTTTATCNTCTATGAATGGAAAATATGAAGTTTAATTACTAGTCATTGTTTATGGTTGATTGTGAATGTTTGATTTAATTGTCTATGTCACCAAGCCCCATAGCAAAAACATGTTATCCAATGTAAACTACATATCAAGGGATGCTCAACTCTAGCACAAATGACTCTAATTGTGACTGATTTCAACCTTTATCATAAGCAAGTCATGTTTTGCAAAATTTGTAACTAGAAATATGTAAATCATGAACCATTAAGTCATTAAAAGAGTCAAATACATCACAAGAGATCATTAACCAAGCTAAGTCTACTACATTAGCACCATTCATAAAAAGTTAAGAAATATTTACAACCACCATCAAAAGAGAACAAGTTTTACAAAAGCTTAACCTTCATTAAGATGGACATGATACAACATCTTCATATTGCCTTGCCTTTCCCTTTGGCTTTGCCTGTTATTTTTGCCTTCCTTTGCCTTTGCCTTTTGCATTTGCCTTGCCTTTTGCCTTTGCCTTTGCTGCTTTCATTATTATCCTAGTCAATTTTACGTTTCTTTGCTGATGTAATTGGGATATTTTGCTCAACAGGGACAGGCAGAGCTAGGCCAGGATTGTTAGCTGAGACAGGCTCAGTAGGTAATATCATTTGTAGAGGAACAACTTCTATCACTTCATCAGAAATTGAAGGATCATCATAGTTCAGATACTCAGAAGTTGTAGAATCATATTGTTGAAACTCACACCTTTGAAGCAATTGGGTTAGGCTTTCATCAGAGCTTGACTCAGAAATGCTTGAATCAGAACACAATGAAATAGAATTGCATGAAGAGGAGCTAAGGGTAATGGACACTGCAAAATAATACATGGTATGTCAATTTGATTGATCAAAATGTTAACATATATCTAATAAAAAGCTTTTGAAGGTATACCAATGTAGATGACTCCAGTATACTATAATTTGATCCTGTATTGTTATCACAAACAGGGCTGCAAGGTACTGTCTTTGGTGGCCAAAGACAAACAAAAGCTTTTCAAGGTTCCAATGTGGTATCGTTGTAATGCCAAATAGGCCTTTAGGGCTGTAAACGAACTCAACGTTCAGTGAACATTTCATGAACCGTTTGGTAAAAATTTGTTTATTTATTAAATGAACGAACATGAACAATATTTTACGTTCGTTTAGTTAAATGAACGAACATGAACAAAAGTCATGTCCGTTCATTTATGTTTGTGAACATTCGATTACACATTCGTTAACGTTCGATTATGTTCATTTATTTATTTATTTTCGTATATCATATCTTTTAATTGTATAATTTTAAAATTAGTTTGTTTAAACAAAACAACACTTATAAAATAATATTAGATGCATAATTTAATAAAATTTATGTTTGTTTGTCTATGTTCATTTATGTTCGATCATTTATGTCCGTTTAGCGTTCGTTTAGTATCTTAATGAACGAACATGAACAAGAAAATTCGTCCGTTTAAGCATTCGTGTTCGTTTATTTGTCCGGTTAAAATTAAATGAACAAACATGAACAAAGCTCCGTTCATGTTCGTCCGGTTCATTTACTGCCCTACAGGCCTTCAAGGTTCTCACGTTGGTCCTCTAAGTGTTATCCCAAACAGGTCAGCAAGGTACTAATGTTGGTTCTCTTATTGTAATCCCAAACAGGGCTGCAAGGTACACATAACTAATTACACTACAAGTGGTTCTGTTAGTGTTCAAAGGTAGGATCAAACTACATTATAGTCGCATTACATTTCGTCTAAGTAGGCGATATGCATGTATCACAACTTTCCAATGTTTACAAGTATCAATGTAGACAATCTACATATCATTCAGTGAGTGGGCCTGAACAATAAATAAGGCATAGCCATGTCACAATCTAAAAGGATAATACAATGGACTTTGTAATCTACTTAAATACATACAAACTAACAAAACCCCCAAAACCTAAAAGGATAATACAATGGACTTTGTAATCTAAGTAAGTACATAGAAACTAAGAAAACCCCCAAAACTTGTAACATAAATAAACCTCAAACCTGATAAAGAAGATAAACTACAATTAAATGGTCCAAAAGATTGAACAAATGATAAATAGCAATATCCCTATAAATACCTGTACTCTTAGGGGAGCCCACTGTTTTGATTTTGTTTTTGATCAGACTTTAGGGTTTGAGCGGCACATATAAATGTAGTTATATATTTTGGTGTTTAGTCCCAAGTGTGTGAGTAAATGTTGATTATCCTTCTTTTTATAGTAGGTTTTATGTTTGACTTTAATAAGTCAAAGTAAGTGAATGGGACATTCAATGCATCTTTGACTTCAAATAATGCATGTATCAATTATCAACATAACATTAGGCTGGTAAAAAAATAAAGTGTTTATTTTTTGATTCATGTTACCGTTGTAAGATGATGTTTAACGGTTTAAAGTAAACATAAATTAAGATCAAACATACTAGCCGTTGCATTCAAAAGGAAAAAAATATTAGACACTATAAATACCACATAGTAACACAACATATTACACACTTCCACTCAGAAAATCTCACACTTCTTTCAATTCAAAATGGGTTGTAATAAACTCCCTCATACCGTCGAACAATTTCAAAAGTGGGTAAAAAACCAAGCCGACGAAGACGACACGGCTCGTCAACAAGCTATTCTCGAAGTTATTAACGGGTTTGAGCTCGCAAAGGTACGCAAACAACGAATGAGAACACGATACACAGAGTGCGATCATATCTCTGACGACAGAAAATTTGTGATCGACCAGTTTTCATATAATGAATTTTGTAAAGATAATGCCGTTGTTGAGGCATTGCGTGGATGTGTGAGTAAGATACATGCCCAAAAAGCAAACAAGATTCGTTGGAGTTTTGAAGAAAATGTGAAAGCTGCTATGGTTGAACAACAACAACAACAACAACAACAACAACAACATCAACTAGACCAACAACAACAACAACAAGTTGTGTAAGGTGCATCAAGTTCATCTGCACCAACAGTTGTTGTGCAACAACAACAGGTGCCTCATATGGATCATTTCCAACTAAGCTTTGAGGAAAATGTGGCTGCTGATGATGGTGGCTGGAACTCTGACAAGGAGCAGTAGCTGAGTAGGTTGGAAGCTCAGTTAGAGGCAGAGAAGTTTGCGAGCTACTCTGCGTATGACGACAGTTACGATTCCAACAACTCTCAAACCTGGGATCACCCCGATTATAATTGAATTTTAAGTTTATGTTTATGGGATTTTCAAGTATAAGTTTTCATTCGATGTACCAGTTTAATTAGTATTGAAATTAATGTTTTAATGTTGGGTGTGTCTATTGACATTGACAGATTGTTGTTCTACCAGTACCTTCTTTAATTTCAGAAGTATTGTCGTGTGTGTTAAAAGTACCTTCTTCACATGTAACAGTACCTTCTAAAGACACATGAATTACAGTGATAAAAGTGATTTAATTCCATTAAACTGAACAGATAACATGCTTGACTATTTATACACATGATAGTCAAACTAAAGTAACATGCATCCATTTTAGTTAGGTTACACATGCAAGCCCCATAGCAGGTTATACTCCTTTTCTTCTTGTTGTAGCCTCTCTTGATCAGCCCTTGCATACATTGCTTCTTCTTCTAATGCAAGGTTGAATGCTTCTTCATCTAATGTCTGCTGAATTTCATCATCATTAACATTTCCACCTAGCTGCAACTCAGATTCAATCATTTCTTCTTCTTCTAGGAGTCTCATTAATTCTTCTTGGGATAAAATTCCACCACCACCAGGAGGTGTATCCTTTTTGAATAATTTGACTAAGTTTTTCAGTGTTATATTAAGATAATGGCCTGATTTAGGTGAAAACACTGAAATTTTATCAAGAATCAAGGCAGCTCCTACAACAATATCTTTTCCATAACCCCCCTCATTGATGATTTTATGATGTATTGTACCAGAAATTGATCCTGGCAAATCTTTGAGAGTAACTGTTAGATCTCCAAGGGCATTTGGAGTACACAAGTTGATTATTGCAACAACTTTATCAACTTTCCCCTTGTTAATAAAGCTTTTGATATCACCTAAACAGCCAATCACAACCCCCCCCCCCATTAGCATTCACATAATCAACGGCGCTAAGCCATGGCCCATGGGTAAAATCCTCATCCTCACAGGGTTCTTCATCAACTTTCCGCATATACTCCTGTGTAGAGTCTATAGACACCGCTCCACCTTCCCGTGTATCCGCTAATTTACGTAGCTTCGCCCTTTGATAAACACCCGCAGGACCTGGTATTATCCTAACAAGGTTATCACCTGAAATTTCATCATTATGAGTTTCGGATGATTCATGGTGTGCATTATTCATTATCTTGACGTAAAGCTTTGTTGCCAATTTCTACTTTCTTTTAAATTGGTGTTTATAAGTCCCATTAACACCTTCCTTCAAAAGGACTTCCACAGGGACCAATGATGCAACTTTATTTTCAACATATGGGAGTGTTACAGGGACGAGGCATGCAAAAGTGTTCCAATTTTAGGGACTAACCAAAATATTACATGGTTCAAATGAGATTGATTTTGCCGGGCATTCTCATTTTCGCGCCAAATAATCCTATCTCACATATTGCTAGATTAGTCCCTGAACTATTCATCTTGTTTCACCGTTAGTACATCAATTTTCACCTTCTCTCTTGGTCCTTAGCCCTTTTTTCCCGCCAAACTACCATGACAATCACAAACCCAGTTTGTACCTATAAAATAAGGTCCTTAGCACCTTCAAATTTCATCGACACTTGGCTTCCAAAAAAAATGGCCGAAAAGAAAAGCAATTTTGTTGCAATCCACAACTCTCAAATGGGGCAAACAAGAATCAAATGGGCACAAGTGTTGTCTTTTGTTGACGATGTTATTGATCATACTTCTGAATGGTCTGATGAGGTCAGTGAGGAACCACTCAAGTTCACTGAGATGTGGTTGGGCAGGATTCATGAAATGCACAAGTTCAATGATCTGCTCAATGGCAAGAAAAAAGACTTAAGGAAGGAAGTTGATATGCTGGAATACAAGATTACAAAGGAAAAGGTTTGCCCAATAAAGGCATGGGAAGACTTTAATCAAGCATTAGACAGCACTCTTGTCAAGCTAACTCTTGGTGCAGTAAATGTGCCAAGAGTCAAAGATGAAATTGTTGCTGTTGAAGTTGTTGGTGATGAGGCTGCAGTTGTTGAAGAGGTTGAAGGCAATGGAAGGCCGTTAAAGAGAAAAAGGGTGTATGCTGCTGACAAGAATGCTTAGGCAAAGGATGGGTGGTTTTGTGTTTAGTTTAACATTTGTATGTGTTGGCCAGTGCTTGTTATGGGTTGCACGATATATGTGTCTTTTGTAACACTGTTGTAGTGGTTATCTTATGCTAAATGAAATTCTCTATTTCCTATAACTGACTTTTGTAAGTCAACATACACATATCACTCTACAAACAGGTTGCAAGAAGCATAAATCACACATTCAAAAATGAAAGCTAACACAACCCAAATAACAATGAAAACAATAACACTTAATATTTGTAGATTAATATGTAATTTATTACATGTAACTGATAGAGCACTTCCAAATCTAAGTTATTGTACCAACTATGAATCCTATGATGACAGGATTCTTTTAGACTGTAGGAAGATTTTCCTTAGTAGTTCTTTTGCCATCTCAGATTTTTCTTCCACACTCAATTTATCAGATAACATCTTCTTCAGAGCAACTCTTGACAATGGGTATTCTTTCTCCACCAGCATATATATGTCAATTCCACCTTTTGTAGACATATGGTGAACTCCACATGTATCATACAATATCCAATGCAATGATACATTATGTGCTTGAAACTTTCATAATTTATCATCTTTATCTGGTTCAAAAAGTCTCTTCAACTCCACCCATAGCATTTTTGCCTTGTCATCAGCAATGTCTGTTAACTCGAACCTTTCTTTGACTAAACTCCATAACTTCACCAAATCATCTCTGTGAAATTCTTTAAGCATATCTTCAAATTGTTTGTATACCGCTGAACAATTTCCTAATCTTATTATCTTCCAGTATTTTCCAAATTCATCACTGTAGATCTCACAGTGTATGATTGGATGTGAGTTTGGTAAAGCTTCTACATGCATACCTTCATACGGAACAATAGTCATCATTTGTTGCAGATGTTCTTCAGTCAAATCTGCTTCTTTTTCTAAATTTTGCTCTTCCTCTTGCTCTTGGTCTGCAACATCTGCTTTTTGCTTTTTTGAAGACTTTGAATCTAAACATAGACCAGGTCTCTTAAATCTTCTCATTTCTTCCTCTGAGTCCATTGGAATAAAATCCTCATTCTTCCTGCGAGCGATGTTGTATCGATTTATATTATCTTCAGGGGCTCTGCCTCTTAGTTGTCTTTCAGTATAATTATCTTGATGCTTCAGATATTCCTTCATATGCCTCAGCTTGTGTGCTTCAGTTGGACGTTTAATCTTTCTAGCTTCAGCTTTCTTTGCATTCTACTTATTTTTAAAATTCTCTAGTAGATCATTAATAGGATTCTCCCTGATATCTACTAATGTCTGTGCAGCACTTTCAACAATATTTTGAGTACTGGCAGTACTAACAGATGCTCCAACGGTATAAATATGTTCACCAGTATCTTCATTCCAATCTTCCGCAGCATCGTTAACATCCTTATCAAACCCCATTTTATCACCAAACCTTATTACTCAGTAAAAGTTAACGCAAGAAAACTACTAGACTAACAAAAAAAACTTTCACAAAACAGGCATTATTTGATTGGCTTAATAAAAAGGATGAGAAAAAGTATAACCAAATACATCAATCAAATAATACTACGGAGTAACTTATTTTGTGGATGTGTAATGTGTTTTGTGAAAAAAATGTATGGGTCTAGCAATTCTCAAACGTCAAGTACAAATTTCTACCGTTTGTTCTATGCCAATCCATAACAAGACAATCTATGTAAACAGTTCAATAAGAAAAAATACTCCAAGAAGTGATCATGGTATATGTACTTCAAAATCCTATGGAGATAATTTGTTACTGTTACCAATAAAAAGATAAAAAATAGAGCTAGAATATTTAATAGCAACATAAAATTAGATTTGACAAGGATAGAAGCCACTTTTTTTCCTTTTGTTTGTGAAAAGCTGAACGAGATTCTACAGACTTAACGTCGAGTTAACGGGGTGGCGTTATATAGGAGTAGTAGAGTGTTTGACTAGCGTGGCTAATACGGACGCTTCGACGGCGAAAAGACTGCGTTTTCAGACTTTCAGTGACAGCCAGAGCCTAGCTACTTTTCACTAGCCGTCACCTAAAACTTTTTTTACTTGCTTTTTGTACTTTGAAATTCAACATGATCTTATTGGATTTCTTTAGATATTTTGTACATTTTTTTGACTATTGATTTTATGACAACTTTATCATCGAACTGAAATAACATTATACCTACAAGGCTACAAGTATTTTGGTTTAGAAATACAAGATGTATAACAATGCACGCCATTATCGAGGGTGATCGAAGTGATCGTGCAAACTTCGCAGGCCATCAAAATTTTGCAGATGTAATTATATGCATACGTATACATATTTAATTCAGACATACGTAGTAGTATTTATCATATTGTCTAGTGTCTATATTTCAATGATCTTTTATGTATTACATTTTCTTTTATGATAGGAGATTCTTAGTAATCGTCTTGGTATAGATCATGTATGTGTTTATCGTATTGACCTTCGTATATTTTTATAGATTAAATGCATGAGGTATAACGTTTTAAATAAAACTAGTTTGCATTGCTTCTTATAAAATGGTGACACCTTTGATGAGGGCTTCATTTTAACTTTCGCTTAGGGCCTCTTAAAACCCAGAAGCGGCCTTGATAACTATAGGTATTATCATCAAAGATGTTCTCATAAATTCTCTTTTGATAAAATCATGTCTATATGGTAATTTAGCCTATTCATAACTTCAAACGCTAAGGGGGAGGGAGTGGTTCACTCACCCTCCCTCCCTTCACTCACTCCCAACCAATCGAAATGCGCCACATCATTCCTCACTTTTTCCCTCACTCACTCATATTTTTAGAGGCGCCACTTCACTCACCCTTCACTCCCTCCAACGGTTAGATTTCTTCGTCCAACGTTCATTTTTTCTTTCCTCCCCGTGCGTGACCTCCTCACTCAAAATGGGCTCCCCGTGCGTGAGAGATAGGCCGGCGGCGGTGTTCCCGTGAGTGAGGGATCCCGCCCCGCATCCTCACTTACCCACTCCCAGTGCTCTAAATATAACGCATGAATTAACAGCTTGTCTTCTAAACATGTAATGCATGTTTGTTTGTTTTTTATAGAAAAATTGGCTTGAATATTTCGAAAGCAACAAAGTTTACCTGCTTAGTGACATAATTATTTTGTAATTTTTATTTAGTGTGGGCACGACTGCTATCACCTTGTTTACAAATGATGTGGTCCAGAATTGTATCACAAGTCCTTTCTGTTGAGTGTAGTGTTGGTAAAAGGAGTGATGATTACCGTCGTGACTCTTGATTCAATTTTGGTGTGGTTTATAGCTAACTCAACGGACACAGAATTCATACATAGTTCACTTTTTTTTTCTTAAGAGCCGTACAATGGCTCTAGCCAAAGTTAAACAACATCCTCACGTTAAACTTTTAGCATTTTTCTTTTGGGATATGTTATTGGTATCTTTTGGTGCACCCTATTTTGC
The DNA here is from genome assembly GCA_014162995.1 of Artemisia annua. Classification (NCBI taxonomy): domain Eukaryota; kingdom Viridiplantae; phylum Streptophyta; class Magnoliopsida; order Asterales; family Asteraceae; genus Artemisia; species Artemisia annua. The sequence goes on along the minus strand of LBNU01027391.1, from coordinate 20,666 downwards.
CCTCCATTTTTTTGGTCACTCTGTTTACTGTACCGACACAGTTTTCTCTCAGTTTATTTTCGGTATATTATGTCAGTTTAATACTTATGAGTTTTGACTTATTAAACTTTATATTTTATGTTCCGTACTTTCAGGTTTATAATTTTTTAATATTATCAAAATTATAAAAATAAAAAATAAAAACCCCCAAAAAATGTGAGGGCGTGCCACTTGTAATTTTCGGGTACTAATAACCACTCCCTTTTCTTTTTCGCAGTTACACAAAAATACACATCATCACTCATCACTCATCACTCAAATCAAAACAACTCATTCAAGACACACCATTTTTTTTAAACTAACAAATTTTTCATTTATTTAAATAAAAAACAAATTTAAATACGAAAATAAAAAACAACGCATCTCTCTATCCAAATACGTTGTATAATTGATTGTGGACTAATATACAATTCGTTGAATTTACTTATTACAAACTTTTGATCTTTCAAAACATGTTATGTAATATAATGCACATGTACATGATTCTTCGTATGTTGTTAATAGTCCAAGCAAACGTCGGTTGTTGTACAATTCACCAACGTATTTGGAAGTCACCAAAAGCTCGTTCAATATCATTTCATGCACCTTCTTGTCGCCTTTTAAGTAATACATGTTTCTCGTCTCGTGCCATCGTATATGATTTGCCAAAAGTTGGCCACTATAGGCAAATCCTGTCTAGGTAATACCTTTTTCATATGTAACTCCAGGTACTTCAAACGGGGCCACATGAGCGAGGTCATCAATTAGGTCGTCGAATAATGGATGATTACTAAAAACGTTAAGATCGTTATTTGCATCAACTACCCCAAAATATGCATGTCAAATTCACAAATCGTACGACGCAACAACTTCAACCATTATAGTTGGGTATTTTTCATCACCTGTATCAAATTGCTCATATCATGCTTTCGGACAGTTAGTCCATTCTCAAAACATACAAGCAATGCTTCCAAGCATTCTCGGAGACCCATGAACTCTCATTATGTGTTGCATATTGTAACAAACTGAAATTTTCCAAACTAATTTTAAATAATAAATGTCAATTTACCTAACCATAAGCTTACAAAACTATTTCGGGAAAAACAAGCCCGCGCACTGTAAATCACTACATTGGTTATTTTAACAGAAAATGTGAATGTGCCATTTTCTAACTGTTACTGATCATTGTTGATCAAACACGAGAATGATCTCGCACCAAACACCACACGCGTACCGACACAAATCCTAGTAAAGGTATGAACTCAATACGGGTTATTCAGAAATAATAAATTTTATCACGATTATAGAAACGTCATCGTTAATAATGATTTAGCACTCACGCTAACCTCGAAAATGCAAATTATATCAGAGCTCAACGAAACACGGGGTATGCTTAAACCCCCGCGAGTGTTACAAAACTCAAGACCATTTACACAACCTATCTCACATTATTTTTTAAACTTTCACATTGATTTAACATTCAAGTAAACAAAAGATACAAAACAAAAGTTAAACCTACAAAATGTACATTTGTCTTATTAAATACAAAAAACAAAATAAATAAAAAGAGTAAATTACATATCGTCCTAGTGGGTTATCACCCCAACCGATCCTCATAATAGTTATATGCTCTATCTCTCTCTCTCATCACCCCACACACACATTCACGCGTCTCCTTCTCTCTCTGTAAAATCGATACAACCAAGGTAAATATAAAACAAAATCAACACAAAAGTTTAAAACCAGATCCGATTCAGATGGGTATGACACCACACAGAGGTGGTCATACCTTTTTTCAAGCCGATCAGATGACGAGTACAAGGGGGGACGATTACCCCTTTTTGCTAACAGTTTGGGTGTACCAGGGAAGGAGAGCATCTCTTCTATCCAAGTTATGTATTTAAAAATCATTCACTTAGTCTCAATTTCTCACACACTCAAAAACTTTCAAAACAAAGGGCTTTTCAAAATCAATCGTGTGGGAGGCTAATTGGGACTGAGCAGAAGCATTCTATCGAGTTTGTTTTGCAAATCAAGCAATTTGTAAGGAAACCCTAATTTTCCTTTTGATTTCGATTTGATTTATTTGGTTACGAGTTTATTGAAGTGATATGTTAAACTGTATGAATCGTTATTTAATTCATTTTGTTTCGAACCAATTTTTGAAAATCGAATAGAAATTGATAAGTTGTCTCCTTTGAAATAAACATGAATCGGTCAAGTAGTTTTGATGATAAGAAACTGTGGTGTTAAAGTCTTGTGTGGTAGAAGCTTTAAACAAGTCGAAACGTAAAATTTACTATGGCTCGTATGTGGAAATGTTGTCCATTGTTTTACCTTTGATTCTGCGTTTTCCTATCTATGTTGTTTCGGGTTGGCGACAAAAACGACTTAGTTGCTGTCTTTGGCCTTGCTTGTTAGCGTTGGGTGTTTAAAATATTGGTTTATGTTGGATCGTATACGTTTGGTAAAAGTAGCTAGACTCGGCACTTGTTTTGGCCCTCTAATCGTAGCCTCTAAAAATAAAAGAGTTTGTGTTTCATAACAATTACGTCATTTTCTTCGAACTGATATAAACCGCACACAAACGACATCTTGAACATAAATGGTCTGATCTTGGTATGATTAAACCGCAACATGGCACAATCGAAAAGTTGCAAGAATTGTCATTAGCACTGCAAATCAACTCAGTCATGAGTAAACTCACAACTTAAATAATTTTTCTTTATAAAGACTGAATAATACTAGCAAATCGAAACACACACCTGTTACTACATTATCAACTCATAAACTCATATTGCGAACAACGTGTTCCTCCTTGCACTTTATCAGTTATTCTAGAATATGATTTTTCAAAGTGTTCAGGACAAAACAAATTTTGCTACTAGTATTATTCACCTTGAGCCAAAGCCCATTCATTATTAAAAACTAACGGAAATACATATTGTAAAATTGTACATATATCGACCTTTTTGTAATCGAGCTACCCGCGACACACGTTCGAGTACGTCCTACCTATGTCGATAACATTTTCACGTCACGTCTTATATCAAATTATGAAGTGTACGTCATCATATAATGCACTCGAAATGAATTCTCAAACTATAAAAACTTTATAAGTATTTAACGTACTTATATCGCCTATTTTGAAATTTGTAAATACTCGATATGATTATATATAAAAACCTATTAAAGTTATATAAAATTATAAAACGGCTTTCACCTAAACATATATTTTGTAACTTATAATTACCACAAGGAATCATCATATATGCGCGAGTCATGCCTGTTTTTCTCATCACTTAATATATACTATAAACACTTGTTCCACA